>WAAG01066003.1:7878-29259 GCA_013390105.1 Tichodroma muraria | reverse complement strand
AATAAGATAAATAAAAAAGATGAAAAGCCATCCACTACCCTTTTCTCTCAATGACACTAGGACCAAAGAGCTTCAGGAGACATTATCCCTGGTGACCCAAGCCCTATTCTGGCTCCTCCAGCAGCATCAGTGCTCCCCAGCACTGCTCACCTAGAGGGCTTTTTCCTCATTTCTGTCAGAGAAACCCCACTAAAGATGATAAACGTGCCAAGCTGCAAGGAAGAGAAAGCTCCTGCTTGCATAATCCTTATTACTGTGATGAGTCACCTTAAAAATTTCTTTCAAGAGAGTAAATAAAAAAGAACAAAATACAGCAGAGGAACTACTGTAGCATAAAACAAACTCTCCCTGGTGGCTGCTATTTGAGAGGAACAACATTTCTGAACAAAACTGTTTCTCTCCCTGATTACAAAACATATTTTCAAGTATGACTCATACTCGGGGAGGAAAACTTGCTCTCAAAATCCAGTGAATTATGATCTGCAGCCCAATGTTCCCTTAAGGTTTAAGTCTGACATTAATGCCTAAAGATACCTCTGAGGCTCATCTCTGCTAATGTTGCTGCAGTCTGAAGAAAAGCTCCTGTGGCTGGTCCCAAAGTGCTGCTTTTTCAATTTCTGTAGTGCCATTTGGACTCAGCACCGAAAAGGCAGCTTAAACAACCCACTTCTGGTGCAGAACCTTCTGGAAAACCCAGAATTGCTAAGAGTGGCAAGAAAGGCCACTTGCAGCTCCTGCTGCTCAGAACTCATCTTGCTGCAAGACATGGATGTGCTTTCCCAATGAGACCAGCTCTTCCAGGATAAGCCATCACAGATGCACACTTGATACACACAATACAGGATACAAATAACCCTTGAATTACTTTGTCAGTGAAAACTGTTTGAAAACACAGACTTTAAGAGCAAACCTCTTATCAGGACAATCTTAATACACAAAGTAATGCTATGGCACTTCAGACGTCCTATGAATTACTCCAGAAGAGACCATTACTTATTCAACTTGACCAAAGAACAGGATCTTTGTTAGCATTCCTCTTCCTTCAGTTTAAGGCAACAACAGGTATTTAGTCAGCTCCAGAAAAACCAGGGCAAGACAAATGCTGAGAGCACTCGACAGCCCAGCACATAAGCTGGCACTTCTCCAGGGCTCGAGCTGCACTACCACATGCTTTCATCTAGGCATTCTCAGTTTAAATACTTGCTACCATTTAAAGTCACTAAAATGTGTGATAGCCAGTATTTCTAATCAAACTCTTCTGGCCCAACAAAGTTTGCGATGTTTGCTTAAACTTATACTTGCATGCAAATGTGTTGGCATCTAGAAATTTCTACCTGCTTGTTACACTGGAAATTGCAAATGTCTGCACAGAGCCTAAATCCCATCTTTAGTCTTAATTCAGCAAAACACTGTATTCAATACAATCATTTATATAATTACTAAAATATTGCATAATATAAATGATGGAAATGTGCATGCTATGCCTTGAGTTTGTAAAATGCTCTGTAGTTTTGTAGCACAGCAGATGGAGAACAAATATTAGGAAATAAATAGCTTTATAACTCTCTTAAGTTTGGTTTGGTTGCAATCGGGAAAACATAAACTAGTACATTAAGGTTTGGCTTAAGAAGAATATAAATTTAGATACAATAGCTGTTTGCACTGCTGAAAAGTTGCAATTCTTTCAAATGAAGTGTAACAGCAGTAATTGTGTTTCTCTGAGTGAGCTAAGAGGCAAATGGTGCATGAATCAATAACGATGTTGCTTGTACACCACTTATCTCTTTGCATGATCCACAGGAAACCAATTGCATAATGACATTATTCAATCCAATTGCAATTGTGCCTGTGAGGTGCAGAATAACTGGTCTCATTAGCATTTACCCCATCTTCAAAGGGCAGACACCCACCAAAGGGGATCTGGTGGGCTATCAGCCTAAGCTTCCATTAATAATGGGATCACACTCCCCGAAATTACCAGTGATGCACAACAGGACTTAATTTTTGCTATCACAGACCCAATTGCTATAAATATCTTCAACACTGAAGACTTTTTTTGAAAGCTTCAAAGCCTTTCAGCTGCCACAGAGCTGCTACAGTGAGTACTACCAATATGTCTGCTGACTCCAGAAACCAGACATTGAATTAGGATATTCAGACACAGGTACTTTAAACAATCATAAATCCCCTATTTAGATGTCTGAGGAAGCTGCAGGTATGGAAGAAAGTTTGCAAACCAAGTGCTAAAATAGCACTAACCAGTGCTCACAGGAATAACTTCTGGTGGATGAAGTTTTGTGCTGGGGCTCAGTAAGCCCATGGTTTGGATGACTCCCTTCCCTCATTGCTGAAGCACACATGTGCAGTGTTGAACAATTTCTGATGCAACATTTCAGAATTTCCATTTAGGCCACTGGGAATGGGACAGCAGTGCTACCCCTGGTGACAAGCCCGGTTTTACAATGCACATATTTTAAAGTGCTTTTTCAACCCACAGTTACCTCCCAGACAAATGGGAGCCCAGGAAAGGTGTCTGGTCCTGACCAAGCACGCAGCCCCTTCCTCTGCTAGGTGGCCAGACAACCTCCCCCCTCCAATCTAGTGCTGTCAAATATTCATCTCCTCTCTGTGTAATCTACCTTGTCCATGTCAACTGTTTCACCATCTTCCCTCCTTCCTCCTGTTTCCACTCTAAGGCAAAATACTATTTACTGTCCTCAGTAATCAGACACCCCAGGAAGTATCCTTCGAATGCAGTGCCAAATAATATTGACAGGAAGAAGGGATTCAGGATGGTATACGGATCTGGAATTGTGGCATGCCTTGGTTTGACAATTTCATTTATTATTCTTGAGTCCTGCACCATTCTGTAGGTTCCATCTGGTTTCTAAAATGGCAGGATAGGAGTATTATAGGGAGACATACACGGTTCCAAGAGACCTGCCTTTAGCAGGGACTCAGTGACAGGCTGTAACCCCTTCCTTCCTTTGAAATAGGGTATTGCTTTTTAGACACTTGCCCTGGTTGCTTCAAAGTAATTTGGAGAGGCACTATATCTAATATTCCATATTTCTTTGGGGCTGCCCACACTTCTGGGTTTATTTCAGCATAAGCCTTTTTCAGACATTTTACACGAAGTTACCACAGCGTTAATGTAAATGATGACTTCCTATCATTTTTCACAACACTAATTTGCATTCCCACTTTAGCCATCAAATCCCTTCCCAGTAAATTACAATCACAACTAGGAACAAACAGGAATTCATGCCATTTCAAATCTATCCCCCACATCTACTAACAGCAGATGAATAAGCTTCCTTCTCACTCACCCCTTGAATAATCAAAGATCTTTTTGACAGTTTTTTCCCCTTAGGGATAAAATTCAAAGTGGATCAAGAGGCCCCTGTGTCTACCAGGAAACACACCTCCTCTCGATCCAGACACACCTTAAAGGCTATCAAGGGCTCCAGTGTGGTGGGTCCCTGNTGACATTATTCAATCCAATTGCAATTGTGCCTGTGAGGTGCAGAATAACTGGTCTCATTAGCATTTACCCCATCTTCAAAGGGCAGACACCCACCAAAGGGGATCTGGTGGGCTATCAGCCTAAGCTTCCATTAATAATGGGATCACACTCCCCGAAATTACCAGTGATGCACAACAGGACTTAATTTTTGCTATCACAGACCCAATTGCTATAAATATCTTCAACACTGAAGACTTTTTTTGAAAGCTTCAAAGCCTTTCAGCTGCCACAGAGCTGCTACAGTGAGTACTACCAATATGTCTGCTGACTCCAGAAACCAGACATTGAATTAGGATATTCAGACACAGGTACTTTAAACAATCATAAATCCCCTATTTAGATGTCTGAGGAAGCTGCAGGTATGGAAGAAAGTTTGCAAACCAAGTGCTAAAATAGCACTAACCAGTGCTCACAGGAATAACTTCTGGTGGATGAAGTTTTGTGCTGGGGCTCAGTAAGCCCATGGTTTGGATGACTCCCTTCCCTCATTGCTGAAGCACACATGTGCAGTGTTGAACAATTTCTGATGCAACATTTCAGAATTTCCATTTAGGCCACTGGGAATGGGACAGCAGTGCTACCCCTGGTGACAAGCCCGGTTTTACAATGCACATATTTTAAAGTGCTTTTTCAACCCACAGTTACCTCCCAGACAAATGGGAGCCCAGGAAAGGTGTCTGGTCCTGACCAAGCACGCAGCCCCTTCCTCTGCTAGGTGGCCAGACAACCTCCCCCCTCCAATCTAGTGCTGTCAAATATTCATCTCCTCTCTGTGTAATCTACCTTGTCCATGTCAACTGTTTCACCATCTTCCCTCCTTCCTCCTGTTTCCACTCTAAGGCAAAATACTATTTACTGTCCTCAGTAATCAGACACCCCCAGGAAGTATCCTTCGAATGCAGTGCCAAATAATATTGACGGGAAGAAGGGATTCAGGATGGTATACGGATCTGGAATTGTGGCATGCCTTGGTTTGACAATTTCATTTATTATTCTTGAGTCCTGCACCATTCTGTAGGTTCCATCTGGTTTCTAAAATGGCAGGATAGGAGTATTATAGGGAGACATACACGGTTCCAAGAGACCTGCCTTTAGCAGGGACTCAGTGACAGGCTGTAACCCCTTCCTTCCTTTGAAATAGGGTATTGCTTTTTAGACACTTGCCCTGGTTGCTTCAAAGTAATTTGGAGAGGCACTATATCTAATATTCCATATTTCTTTGGGGCTGCCCACACTTCTGGGTTTATTTCAGCATAAGCCTTTTTCAGACATTTTACACGAAGTTACCACAGCGTTAATGTAAATGATGACTTCCTATCATTTTTCACAACACTAATTTGCATTCCCACTTTAGCCATCAAATCCCTTCCCAGTAAATTACAATCACAACTAGGAACAAACAGGAATTCATGCCATTTCAAATCTATCCCCCACATCTACTAACAGCAGATGAATAAGCTTCCTTCTCACTCACCCCTTGAATAATCAAAGATCTTTTTGACAGTTTTTTCCCCTTAGGGATAAAATTCAAAGTGGATCAAGAGGCCCCTGTGTCTACCAGGAAACACACCTCCTCTCGATCCAGACACACCTTAAAGGCTATCAAGGGCTCCAGTGTGGTGGGTCCCTGGTATAACGGGAGCCCCTGGCACCCCTAACAACCCATCTCCATTATCCTCTGGACTTCCTCCTCCTGAGGATCCAGTTGTCTCTCTGGACAGTCCCAATTCCAGTGTCCCTCTGCCCTGCAGAAAACACACTGGTTCCTTCCCAACCTCTGCTGGGGCTGGCTCTCCCCTGCTGAGGAGGGAATGCCCCTGCCACATCCTTGTGGCCTAGCCTGTCCCCTCTATCCCAGGGGGCCCTTGGACCCTGCGGTTTATTCCTCCAGGACTGTAAAAACTCTGCCATGACCTCTGCCTTTGCCTTTTCCTCATCCCTTCTTACAAATAACTCCTGTGTTTTTCTAACCAATTCCTCCAGATGCCTATCCTGCCATCATTCTGTACCCCTTTCCTTATATCAGGCCAGGCTTTAATTACAAATAGTACCTTCAGCAATGTGTCAAAGGCTGTCTCTCAGGAACCACCCCCTGTTCTTCTGCAAGGCATCCTAATTCTCTCCAGCCAATGAAAGGGGCTTTACCGCTTTTCCTGTTCTAACGACATAGCCTGAGCTATATTGTTAATTCTGGGAGCTGCCGATTTGATTGCTCTTATCAAATAAGCATGGTAATCTTGGAGGCGAGCCAGACTGGCCTGGTTACTTGGGTCCCACTGGGGGTCCACCTGAGGGATTGTATCATCCACCACAGGTGTGTTGGGTCCAGGCTCCGCTGCTGCTTGTGGATGCTCATCCTCCCACAGCTGCGAAGANCTCCCCTGCTGAGGAGGGAATGCCCCTGCCACATCCTTGTGGCCTAGCCTGTCCCCTCTATCCCAGGGGGCCCTTGGACCCTGCGGTTTATTCCTCCAGGACTGTAAAAACTCTGCCATGACCTCTGCCTTTGCCTTTTCCTCATCCCTTCTTACAAATAACTCCTGTGTTTTTCTAACCAATTCCTCCAGATGCCTATCCTGCCATCATTCTGTACCCCTTTCCTTATATCAGGCCAGGCTTTAATTACAAATAGTACCTTCAGCAATGTGTCAAAGGCTGTCTCTCAGGAACCACCCCCTGTTCTTCTGCAAGGCATCCTAATTCTCTCCAGCCAACGAAAGGGGCTTTACCGCTTTTCCTGTTCTAACGACATAGCCTGAGCTATATTGTTAATTCTGGGAGCTGCCGATTTGATTGCTCTTATCAAATAAGCATGGTAATCTTGGAGGCGAGCCAGACTGGCCTGGTTACTTGGGTCCCACTGGGGGTCCACCTGAGGGATTGTATCATCCACCACAGGTGTGTTGGGTCCAGGCTCCGCTGCTGCTTGTGGATGCTCATCCTCCCACAGCTGCGAAGATTTCTGCAAAATCATTTGTTTCTCTGATGACCCAAACAAAATCCCCAAAAGATCCAAAATCCCAATCCTTCCGTATATAATATATAATCTGCATTTCCCAAATATTCCTCTTTCTTTTTCCCCACCCCTATGCGATCATCAAAATATGGAGGTAATTCCTTTTTCAACACTCTTATATCCTGGGTAGTAAGTGATACAGTTACAAACCCAAACCCTCCCCCTGACCCCCAAGGGAACTTGGCGTAGTGGCATCTGGTGGACCCCTCTCTCTTGGGTCCAAGGTGCTTCTGATGTCCTATACTGAGTTCTTCCAGTTCTAGGGGGTGATACGATCCACTGCCCTCCTCCCCCTCCACTGTCATTATCCTCAGGGGGTCCTATTCCTGTGGGGCCATAGGAACAGCATTTCCCTGATCTCTTTGCTTCAGAAGTTAGGGATACAGGCGAGCTGCAGCTGGCCCTGGGTCAGCTGCCAAAACTGGAGGACAAGATGGGGGAAGGTGCTGAAAAACATCCCAATCCTCACTGTTTTCCTCTTCCTCCCCTTTTTCCTCTTCATCCTTCTTTCTCAAAACATAGACCTCTCCTCTTGTCTCAANAATCCTTCCGTATATAATATATAATCTGCATTTCCCAAATATTCCTCTTTCTTTTTCCCCACCCCTATGCGATCATCAAAATATGGAGGTAATTCCTTTTTCAACACTCTTATATCAATCCACATTTCCTTTCAATCAATCCTTTCCAACCCTCCCCTAATACAACCACATACTTCGACACAAGTGAGGTCTATCTGTTCCAAAAGGTGGCCATTTAAGCCCCTTTGGCAAGTCATACACTGGCCACACAAAATAACAATCTTCTACCATTATCTCCACAGCTACCTCTGAGGGAATGCATAATCTGTCCCAAGACCTCAGCACTCTCCCCAAGGCCGGGGATTTTACGGAATCGTCACGCCTTTTGCTGGGGCCCCTTCCCAGTTTTCCCCTTTCTCCCCCCTCCACGGGTGCCCTGTTTTACCTGTGCTACCCTCCATGGCTGCCCTCCCAGACTCACTCCCCGAAGACCCCACAGTACTCACCGGTGAGATTTTCAGTGCTCCTTCCCTGTGGGCTCCTCACGGACACCCTGGTCCGCCACTCCTCTGTCTCCTGGACAGTCCCGGGAACCCAATCGATCTCCCGGAGCCGGAGCTGAGGAGGAGCCACCCAGGGGAGGCGATCACCCAGACCGGGTGAGGCGCGCCCCGGCTCCGCTCGCTGCCCGCCGCCCCGGACGGTGGAAAGATCCCAGGATGAGCCCCCACTTGTCAGGAAAATTAATCCACAAACATCAGAGGTTTATGTCCAAAAAGGAGACAGAGGAATCCTGTAACTTTATTCGAATAAAGGGAGAGCTCATGGGAATTTCCTATGGGGTCTCTCAAATTGTTAGAGGACACAGCCTCCTTTTTATCCTAATTTCCTGGCTGCGTTTCCCTCTCTCTTTCCCCATTGGCTGAGTTACTTGAGAGGTACATACTTCCTGAATTCCCTAATACAGACCCCTTTCAAATAATGGTCTACCCCCCTTTTCTTTTTTCTTGTGTCTCTGTTCTTTTTCTCTAAATCCAGGGATCTAGCACAGTCTTGAGTGAGTAACAGTCTGTGCCAATTAGTGGAATTCCTGTGGAATTTATGTTTCCCCCCACATTGCTTCTTTCACCTCTCAGTATCTGGCTTTCTCTACCAGTTTGTTTGTAAAGACACCTGTCTCATTCCTTTCATCAAGAAGCTGACAGGATAAGATGTTTAAAAATATTAGTGATTTAATTTAAAACCAACAAATAATGCAATGTATAAAAACAAAAGTAGTACAGAAAGGTCAGCTTCTAGCAAGGGCCATAAGACATACTCCCAGACAAAATAGCTGGTATTCGTGTGATTACAGAGCACGTAGGGGTACAAAAGTAAGGCAACAGGAAAGATGCACACCTATCTTGGCATATAAACTTCAATCCCAGGGAGACCCTTGCAGAAACCAGGATTAACCCATCTGAGGCTCAGGTAAATCCTTGTCTGCCTCAAATAGCCCCCATTACTCCTCAGAAACCACCGCACGCTCTGCAACTGCAAATTCAAATGTTGGATTGTTTGGTTTGGCTTCAATAATGGAGTAAGAGCACTTGCCCAGGAGCTGCTTACATGTTGTTCCCTCTTTTCCTTTCCTTCAATTGTATCAACATAAAAGATAAATACAATCTTTAGGCAGTATTTGGGAAAAAGCACTTTAGGAGGGTAAAATATTGGTACTGTGGCCCTTTCCCTTGTCACACTACCTAAATCAACAGCTGGAAACAGAATATTGCTGATATGTTGCACCTAGCTTCAGGTTTCTGAAGAGTACTAACCAAGCCAGAAGAAAAGCTTCTGAAATTAAAATAAACCATAGGCTATTCATTGAGGGAATGAGTAAGTGGGTAGAAAGAGGGAGAAATGAGACAGAATAATGAGACAGAATAATTCTACCTGTACAGGCAGGTAGGATGGGAAACCAGTAATCTTACCCAAACTGCCAGCTCCTATCTAGCACTTCAAAAACATTAATGCATGTAAATTGAGTATAAAAAAGTAAAGTTTATTTTCATGTTCATTAGCTGTTTCTATCTAACTGCATGGATCTATTTGAAAAATCCCCATCATTCCCCAGCAAAATCTCATTAAAATCATTTCATCTTCCTCATTTGATTTCCTGGATAAATCAGGTGATACCAGAAATAAATTTCAAGTGGAAAATATTGGTGGTATTAGCACCAATGACACACAGATCTGTTCAGGTATAAAAATGCTAACTTAAATAAAAAAACAAAACCTTTATAGATATTCACTTGACAGGCACTGATCATGTATATATAGATATTCCAGATGTTCATAAGTGAAAATGGTTTGTCCCTCCTTGCTGTGCTGAACAGCTGGGAAATGTTAGATAGCCACTGCTACTTCCAGGGGTTGGTTTTTGTGATCCATCCAGTCACATTAAAATAATAACTACACTCAAAAGCTCATTTTTCTGCAGGCCTCCAAGAAGACATAGGACAATAAGGATGTGTATTCCAACACTAATGGCCCTTGTCCATAACATTTCAACTGCAAGCTACTGCAGTCAGAAATACAAGTTCTGGTAAATGTCTACAAGCTGTTCATTCCCTGGCTTTTAAACTTGAAAAGGAAAACATAAGTCATTCTATCAAGAAAAGCTATACAGAGCCAGACCAGAAAAAAAAGAAAAAAAGGAAAACCCAAGAAGAGCAAGAACTGTCACTGAGAAATTTTTCTGAAACTTCCTTCTAAATGTCCTAGAAAGAAATGTGTGAGGTTTTTGTAAGATCCAAAATTTCAAATGCTTCTAAACACAGAAGCTAAACATTTGGCTTCAGAAACTTCTTATTTAATATGTATTTTATATCTACCCAAAGACAGCATTAGGTAAAATGCATGTCAGTTTTCACATAGAGCCATTTCAGTTTATTAGATCTTTTAACCATTTTTTAGTTTTTTCCTAGCTGTAGCAAATGGAAGTAAATTCACTTCCATTTCCTAAGACTAAGAATTTACTTATGATAGCAAAGATGTGTGCTTGTGTCTTTACAAACAATTCCACGGGTGAGGGGATGGATTTAATGTCTTTGAAATGGGTCTTAATGTCTCTACCAGCTTCAAGCTGCAGGTTTGTTACAGAACCCAGACAGTTTAAATCCTGAAACAGACAAATGGGATGGCACAAGCACAAGTTTGTGAATTTTTGGGGAAAATTACATATTCAAGGGGGGAATATGTGGTAGGTGGTTCAGGATGGCTGCACCTTCCTAGTGCCGATGGGGAAAGGAAGAGAGCAACACGCAGCCGGGAGTTCAGGGTAAAAGGAGCCTGCGCCCTCCCAAACCCCGAGAGAGAAAACCCTGCGGGAGTGTGCCCCAGTGGACTCTCCCCCTTTACTCGAATAAAGTTGCAGAACTCCTCTGTCTCCTTTATGGACACTGGCTTTTCATAGTGTGATTTTTCGTACACTTACACGTGAAAAAGAACAGCAGACCACAATTACTGTGAACTAATCCTGCACATATAAACACGTTCATCTCCTGCCTGTTGCTGCAGGGAGGGTCACTGCACATTTTGTGACCTTTCAGCTCGTGTCCCAGTGGCTCTAGAACAAATGAGTTTCAATGAATACAATAAAATCTTTCGCCTTCCATATATGGCTAAAATTATTATAGTGAGCTGTAGCAGGAGAGCAGCTGAGTCTGCAACTCTGAGACTGACACGCAAGTGTGAAACCAAAATCAATGGCAAAACATCCCAACACATAAGGGGTGTTGGAAGAAAACCCACTAGTGGAGAAAAACATTTCTAATAAACTATGAAGACCCTGAAGTTTTAAAATAATATTATTTAGCAGCAATATGCTCCATGGGGCTGCTCACTGAATATAATTCCCCTGCCTCTGTAAGCAGGAGAATCTTGGCCTGCACTGTTCCTTTGCGGCACACAGAGAATAATTATGTTTTTTACAAGTGCTAAAAGAACACATCACTTTCCTCAGATGTGCATCTTGACATTTGCCAAGATTTATGTAACAATTCATTCAAATAACCGAAGACTGACAGGTGAGTAAATTGCAAACAGAATACTTCAGAAAAATCTGAAATATTCCACCATTCCCAAAATGCAAAGCTGGTGACTCCAGAAAGGTTTGAGAATAAGAATCAGTAAGGGTATTTGTAAGCTGGCAGGAAAATAAAACCACAGATACTTAGACTAAAACCAGGCAGCCACATTTTATGTCATGCTTCAGTGTTTCTTTTTTACAGAATTATATGCATGTTCCTGTAATGACAGGAAGTACATATTGTGAATTGAAATTAAGAAGCACTTAGCCCTCTTATTTGCCAAATCACTGTTTTTTCAAAGACAAGCTTCCTGGACATAGTAACTTTGTCATGAATTAGATGCCAGCATTTCCAAAGCCAGCTGCTTCTCTTCTGGCTCCTCTATCTTTATGAGGTGTTACCAAGAAGAGGCAATGATTACAAACTCAAAACATGAACTGATACTCATTTTGCAACTCATGGTTTTTCTCGTACTTCAGATTTCAAGGTGAATAAAGAATAACAGGATTTAACTACACAATGTGCTTCATTAATGGTTTCTCCAAGGATAACAGAGAGGTTTTATTCAGTGCAGAAAGTCAGCAATAAACTCCCAGTGCTGTGACGGTTTTAACTGCTGCTTTATGCACTTTATGCCAGGTTCTTATCATACAGAACCAGAAGCAATCAGGCCAAACAAAATATAATTATACAATTTAAAAGGTTTAATATTTTTTTGTCAGAGAGCTTCTAAGAAGCCGTGGGCTTTGGAGGAGCTCATTTCACATTACTGGCATATTTGTTGCACAAAGGTGGGATGGTTCCAAAAGACTTGTCTGTGTAGGAATCATCTCAAAACCCACTAATTCCAGATTAGACTGAAACGGGATTTTTAATAAGCAACTTGACTGCTTAATAACCAGAAAAACAACAACATTCAAACCTACCATTGTCTGTTTATTTTATTTCACAGTGGCATTTGGCCACCATGAAAAGAAGAATTAAAAAAGCTTTGAATCTTAGGCCATTGCCTGCTTCTCAAAATCCACAGCAGCCCTAGTTAGACCAGCAACACACATATAAACAAGATTAATACTGAATGATTTCAGATAGATTTAATACTGTGTTGGGTGAGTAGAGAACTTCATAATATCTTCTTTTTACCCTAGAGCAACAAAGGCAACTACAAACATGATTGGAATGAAAATTTATTTAACCCTTTGCCATTTGACAAAGATAATAAAAGGTATAATTATAACTTCCCAGGTTTATCACAATCAAAATCCATCATATTTTAGCTAGAGTACTTGAAAAGTCATTAAATGCACTAGAAGTCACACACATCTTCCTTCTATTTAGGATTCTGAAAACTACAAATCAAGGATGCCATACTAAGGAAAAAAATTATCACATTAAATTAAACCTAAGAGGCATCTGAAATTATATTTGCATGCAATTCTATTATTTATTCACAATTACTTAGTGGTTCCTGAATCAAATTCAGATTTCCGGGCTTTAGTTTTGGGGGGCAGGGGGAATACTTATTTATTTTTAAAACTTGTGTCTTATGTAACACATTTAACAGTCTCTGCCCTCAACATATTCGGAAACGTGCTCCTTCACTCTAGGCAGCCCACTCCACACCAGTTCCATGCTGTAGCTAAAATTACACCGAAATGCCATTTTTCCCATGCCATGGGAAAAATGCCATGCTGAAGTTAATGAAAGCAGGTTATACTCTTCTTTATTTCATCCAAGTTTCAAGCTGATTCTAATAGCTTTTATGACAGCAAAGAATAATACAGAAAAACCCAAAAGACAGAAAGTTGTCAGCACACCATGCAATATCCCATTCCGAAAGTTCTTTATTCTGTGTTCATCTTAATTAAATCCATCAGCCCTGAGCTGTTTAACATAGCCCAGAACATATTTATTCTTACATAGAGCATATGGATATTAATCTGTACACTCTGACTCCTATTTATTCTAGAGGGAAACCACAGTATGCAAGCACTACAAGTTACTTTAATTATTTTGCAATAATAAGTTTTGAAATTTAGTAAAATCTGTGGTTGCCACACCCACAGGAGAATAAGCTGGTTTACCTGGTATCAGCATAAGTTTAAGACAAAAGATGCTACTTTCCTACTTTGTTCTAGGAAGCAAATGACAAAACTGAGGCACATTAATCTTCTATCTCCTCAACCTTCTTTCTGTTAAAATGGCCCTATCTTCTCCAACTCCTTTCCCCGAAGCTAAAGGGGAAGGAAGTCATGAAAACTAGCAGTTGTGTGTCCTCTTCCTGCTGTTTCAAGGTCCCAACATTGCCTGGCTGCCATATCCAACACCAGTAACTTTTGTCCCTATCACCCATCAGACGTGGACAGAATCTCTGTCCTCCTGACACCTCCTACTACCACTTTTGCACTGTTACCGTCAGGCTCAGGGCCCCTACAACTCTTCTAACTTTTCAGAAGCATTGTACAGAGCATTACCGGGAATTAAATGTGCCCCCCCCCCCCAGGAAACTCAGGGATAAACAACTCCAGGAAGTGAAAATGTGAAATTCTCCTGGCTAGGAGAGGCTGCTGGTTTTAGACACTTTCTGAGGAGCCTTCACCAAGCTCCCTGCTTAGCCAGGTCAAAGATTCATCAGGAAAGTCACCAACCTATCCAGCCCTTTCCTTTCCTACACCACCCCCCCACCCCAGACCAGACTGGCAATGAGATGCCCTCCTGGCAGCATGGGGCTGGATGTTTCTACCCTAAAAGCTCATCATCTCCAACTCAGCCTGAAGATGCTGCAGCTCTTCTCAACTGCAAAATCTCACACCTACTCATTGGGAAGAGAGGCCAGTTCAAAAGCCCCATCCTTACATGCTTATCCAGAACAGAGCAATCACCCATTCCAGTTTCATCCCGGCAGCTGCTGGAGCTTCTCTTACAGCTAAGCACCTACAGGAGAGATTTAGAGGTGTTTTAAATGACTCAGACCCCAAGCAGAAATGAGTTATAAAAGTTTCATTGAGAACTAATAAAAAATTCACAAAGCAAAAGGGACAGTGCTGGGAGCGTGGCCAACCACCAGAGGCTCATCCACAAAATGGCAGCTTCACCTTTCGTACCCCTGGTGTTGCATCAGCCAAATACGTATTCATAGAGGGTCATATATATACTCAAACATTTTCTTTATCTATCCCTGGCCCCTCCCAAAGTCTGCCAGTTGACTCTTCTTTGCCATCCAGTGGTGGAGACCTTCTTGCAGCCTGACTGGGGGTGAGGTGTTATCATGCCAAGCCCCCCCAGTGACAAGCTTGCCCCATTCCCAACTGCCCCATGGGAGCGGCACGTGTACACGACTTCCCTCCACATGTCCCTGACAACCCTGATGACCAAGGTTGTCTGGTGGCAACAATACAGAGGGGAGAAGAGAGGATTAAAGGGAGGACAAAAAGGGGTCAAAAAACAACCTACAACAACAGAGTCACACACCAAAGAACTTTAAACCATAACAAAACTTCTTTTAACACATACAATATCCATTCCTCATTTGCGAGGGCCAATGACCACACCACTCATCTATAACAAGAGGCTTATACCCAAAAAAAGCAATAGGTTACTGACTGGGACAACAGTCATGGTTTGCATCCCTTCTCTGAATACCTAGCTGGCACAGATCAAATTACAAATGCTACAACTTCGCCAAATGGGCCCTTTAGGGACTCTTTACTCACAGAAGAGTAAAAAGGACCCACAGCACAAAATGACCACATGTTTATCCGTGGTGTTTTAGGCATAGGTTTTCTTTTTGTTGGTTTTAGTTGTCCATTTTTCTGCTTAAAGAGGAGTTTATTTAGGCAAACGCTTAGTAATGTGCTGTCAGGTAATTTATTTGTGTGCTTCAGGTCAGGATATGAGAGCTGCATTATCTTCATGCAGTCTGGATCTCCCTGTCTTCATGGCAGCAATCCAGCCTGTGTCTGGTAAAAACAGAGGACTGCTTCTTTCTTATTAATGGAAGACAAAATACAATTAAAATAAAACAGGCATAGGATTTGTGAGGAGCCAATTTTGTTTTGTTACGCCGCAACAGCGGTTTTTAGAGGCATGTTGGGGAGGGGTTGCACACGTGCCCCGTGAAGGAGGCAACTAGAAGCAGCTTTGTCTCTGGGAGGACTTTGCCTGGCAGCACCTCACACAGGACAGTCAATAGAAGACAAGGAACTGCCCAGAGGGGCTTCTCCAATCAGATGGCGAAAGGCTGGACTGGGCCAGTGGTCTCCTGTCGGCAGGCAGGCTCTGGGGCGAGCCAGGGGCATAAAGTGGAACTGCAGCAGGAGCCCTGGGTTCTTCTTGAAACTCGCTTGTTTTAGCGTGGGCTTTTGGCTTGGGGCTTTTCTGAGACTGCGCTCTTGTTTTTGAGGCTTGGTGATTTGAAGGGCTTTGTGAAACTCACTTTTTGAAACTTGCTTTTGATTCAGGGCTTTTTGAGTCTTAGGCTTTTTGCCCTGGCCCCAATTTCCCTCTTGGCTGTCCTGCCCTGGCTGGCTCTTGCTCACCCTCACATCTGTCCTGTCTCCCTGTGTCCCTGCCTGCTTCGTCTCTGTGTCCCTGCCCGAGCCACCTGTGTCCAGCCCTGCCCGCCTCCAAGCCTTCCCCTCCACCAGGACCCCTGTCCAGGCTTCTGGACCTCCTACCCGAGCACCCCTTCACCTCGTGTGTGAACTCTGCCAGAATCAAGACCATCTCAGTGCAGAGTAGGCAACAATTATTTGTGACTTTGAACTGTTGCTTACTTTAAAGATGAAAATAAGCTGTTCAAATTCAGGCTGTGTCTGCACAGGCACTGAAGAACACTGAAAAGAGGTAACAGACTGTCACATTACCCCAGTACAGACAAAGCAAGCCTTGCTTCTAATTCTCATTGTTATTTCCAGGATCACAACAGCAGTGTAAAAGGAGCTCCAAAATAAGAACCCAGGAGAACTTGTAGGGAACATTTCTGAGAGCTCACTTCAGTTTGACATTGCTCTGAAAGGCAACCATCACCCTGGACCATTTGCTAATGCTTCAAAGATTTTGTGGCTCCTCTTTTGTTCTTAGTGTACTAATATTTTTGTGGTGCTGTCAAATATAGAAAACAGGAAATGCTTGGGACTCCAGGGAAAGAGTCATGACTATATCAGCCATCAGGTGCCAGGAAAGTCTCAAGAGAAAAAGCTGTAGAAGTCCCAACACTTACATTTTCTGTCTCAATCATTTAAAATGCTGCAAGAAAGGACAGTATATTCTCATTTTTCTAAGAAACTTGATGGCCTAAGTACACTTCGGTATCCTTTTACATGTGGGGGTACTGTTTGACAGCCAACTGAACATGAGCCAGCAGTGTGCTCTGGTGGCCAAAAAGGCCAATGACACCTGGCCTGGATCAGGAATAGCGTGGCCAGCAGGATGAGGAAGTCATTCTTCCCCCGTACTCGGCACTGGTGAGGCCTCAGCTGGCACTGGCATGTCCAGTTGTGGGCCCTCAGTTTAGGAAAGATGCTGAGATGCTCAAACACATCCAGAGGAGGCAACAAGGCCGGTGGAACACAAATCCTGTGAGGAACAGCTGAGGGAGCTGGGAGTGTTCAGCCTGGAGAAAAGGAGACTCAGGGGTGACCTTACCACTCTCTACAGGTGCCTGAAAGGTGGCTGTAGCCAGGTGGGGGTCGGGCTCTTGCTCCTGACAACAACTGACAGAACAAGAGGACACAGCCTTAAGCTGTGCCAGGGGAAGTTTAGGTCAGACATCAAGAGAAAATTCCTCACTGAAAGTGTGATTGGATACTGGAATTGTCTTCCCAGGAAGGTTGTGGAGTCACCAAACCTGGGCATGTTTAAAAAAAGACTGGATGTGGCACTCAGTGCCCTGGTTTAGTTGGTGAGGAGGTGTTAGGTCATAGGTTGGACTAGATGATCTCAAAGGTCTTTTCCAACCCAGTTCATTCTGCAATTCTGTGATCTTTATTTTGCACAGTTTTCAAGAAGAGGTGGAGTGAGACACAGAGAGAAGACAGCTGGGAGACACAACAGAAAGGAAGGGCATGGGGGAGTAAGAATAAGAAAGAATCAATTAAAAGAAAAAAAACAGAAACTGAAGGACTTATTTGAACTCAGAGCCCATCTATCAAACACCACTGCACTGCTATTCATGGCACAACTGAATTATGTGTTACTTAAGATTTACGATCTTTTCTGCATTAACGACCATGGTTTTGAAGCATTTTAGAGTTGCCTTGAGAATTTATAATGCACTCAGTAGTTTGAATCTACAAGATGAAAGGTAGGGGACCAAAGGGGGACTTAACTCAATGTCGCAAGGCATATCTGCTTTTCTGGGGGATAAATAGTTTCTAGTTTACAATGTCATGTTCAGACTTGAAGATAAGTCCTTTCAGAAACAAAGAAAGTCTGGGCTGCCACATTTTTCATGGCTGCAGCGATGCCAAGAACAATTCTTTTTCTCCCTGTTGTGAGCACCTCAGAATAAAGAAGCTTGCATAGAAATGTGCAAATTTCACAAAAATTTATAACACCTCACTAATTTTAACAGAAAGCTATGCTGCCTAAGAGTAGAAAGAGATTTAAGTGTTCTTTACCACTATTGTTTCATTGCTAGAGTCCCCTTAGTCTGTACAAGGGAAACCGCTTCGCTCAGGCACACAAGTCTGCAGCACAATATCCAGATTTCTGTGTTAGAGAATGCACAAAACGAATGAATGCATGTGTCCATCCACATCCACCATCCACACATGTGTCCCCTCAGCAAAGTTCTGAGCTCCTGTCTAACTTAAAAATACACATCTTGGCTGAGACACCTATCCAGGTGAGCTTCCCAGTCTAATACCTTCAAGTTATGAAGCTGAAAGGAAACAGCATGGTATTTCCATCTGATATGCTGCACATGGGATTTTCCAGAGTTAAATCCTGTTTGCATTAAAATCACAGCTTGTAGAAAAATAGGCCAGTTAGATTTTAAAATAACCAGTGTCAGAAAATCCTCTATAGTGAAGAGCAAGTTGTCCCAAATCTTAATTACTCATCCAGAAGGAAAAAAGCCAAGTCTTATCTGCTAAACTGTTAAATACCTGTTCCCTTAGATAAAGATACAGACTGTCACCAAGTCACTCTTCAAATTCTCCTTTATTAAAGCAAGCCTGAGCGGCCTGCTTTAAAGCATAAAAGCCTTTTAAGGCAACCCTTGACAGTTCTCCAGACAACCCTCCTGACTCTGCTCAGGTCTCTCTGGTTTCCAGCTTCCCACTGAACCAGCAGGGCACAGGGGAGGCTCGAGGGCACTGGGGTGGGTGATTCACAGGGCAGCAAAACCTTCCCATGACTGTTCTGGATGCTTTACATGCAGTCATGGACCACAGTGGCTCACCTTTCCCTCTTTTAATATTTAATCCTAATACAAGGCATGTTATATGAAATTTACCAAGCAACTGAGATTACACTGAACCAACGATCCCATTATTCATCACTCAAACTTCCCTCCCCCTTTTCAGGTTCTTAGCACTGACATGGAGATAATTACAAATTTTCTTCTCTCTAGATCCCTTCGTCTCAACTAATTTTGTTCATAACATCTTAATTTTGCACTAAATGAACACTCATTTGTTCCCTGTTTCACCCTTTCTTCCTGTGCAAGTTTAACACTCTCCAGTTTATTTCTTTCCTAAGAAAAAATTTGCTTCCCAATAAAGGTCAGAGGCCAAAGTCACCATCCTCTTCCCTGCAATAACTTGTGACCACAGCATAAAATGCCCTCTGAAGACCAATGTTCTCCTTTGTAAAAGAAACTGCCAGATGTTTCTTACCTAAAGGGCTGAAACATCTCATACATTTAGAAATTTTCCTCAGCATCCAGAACACCTCCTCAGTAGCTGTCCTCAAGAACAAAAGGGAAATCACCAGCCTCATTAATTTATGTATCTTTGAGCTGCATAGAAGACTTCTCACATATTTACACCCACAAGAGCTCAGACAGAAATCTGCCAGGACTAGGCTCAACATCCCTGAAAATATTCAAGGTCAGGTTGGACTGGGCTGTGAGCAGCCTGGTCTGGATGAAGATGTCCCTACTCATCTCAGGGGGTTGGATTAGATGGCCTTTGAAGGTCCACTCCAACCCAAACTGTTCCATGATTCTATTATTTCATTTTTATCTAGGTTAAGCAAGGACAGATGGAACATTCGCCCAGAACCATCTTCCCTTGGAAGGACACTTTCCAGACTCTGTAAAAGTAACTCCTATATTGGGCACCCTGTATCATTACTTATTTGAGACCAGATGATTTCTCCTTAAGTTATGTCTGATCTTTCATAAAAGTAAGATTTCTGTTAAATGTCAATCCAAGTTTCAAAACGGATCTGACCTGTTCCAACTACAGAAAGGGTTTAGGTCTAGAAAACTGAAAACTGTTACGTAAGTAATTTGCCATAAAGAAATCTAACACAGTTAGGGAGTCCTGGGTGATGCTGCCTCCTCATTAGCATTTCCCTTCAGATCTCCACCATGAAGCCACCCCACAGCTGGGCAAAGGTCACTGAAGTGGCTCTGCAAAGCAAAACTTCAAAGTGCCTTTATGTAAATGGATCTTGTTCTTGACTTGCAAAAAAAGCAAAAGCAAAAATTCAGCTCTGATAATGAATGTTGAAGTAGAAGACAAATAGGATATAGGGTGGCCAGCATTTTGCCATGGGATCTGCCCCAACCAGAGTGGCCCACATTCTTATTCCAGCACTAACTGTGCTGAGATCAAAGCAGTGGACCTTAATGAGCATATTGGGGAGCTTCAATTTCACATCTCACCAGACCTGTGATTCTTTTGAAATTTGAAAAGAAATTTTCCTGGATGAAAATTTAATCTAAATAAGTGATAGAGAAACATCTCAAGGTGCTATGGGGTAAGTGGAAGGTTTCATCAACCCCAGAGAGACAACATCTGGGGACCCCCAGACATCTCTCTCCTCATATCACACAAAGTCTATAGGTCCACAAAGCTGCTACAAGCTTTCTAGCTCTGTTCAAATAGATTTATTGTCCAATAGAGGCTTATGCAAACTGAAAAACTGGAAAATGCTGGCTTCTTCCTTGAAGTGTGATTTACCTCACTTGCAGGAAGAGACCTGTCTAAGGCAATCACATCTTAACATAGAAATAAAAGGTAGCCCCAGTATCACACTGACAAGGAAAAAAATAGAGCTAATACCCTGGCTAAGTGTATACTGTGTTCTGCCAGTGGCCCTTCAGTATCTAAATCTGCCCCTATTCACATTCTGAATCTATAAATAAAACTTACCAGTGTATTCAGGCAACCTTGTTTCTCTTCAACATACAGATTTCAGAGAGTGAAAGCTAATGGATCCTAGAAAGAGAGAAAAACTACAAGCAGTAGCAATGTGGAAATAAAACAGCATCTTCTTCTCAGAATTGAATGAGTATAGGCTGAAAATATATTAAAGAGCTCTGGTAAAAGTTCATCTCTGTAGATGAGAAAGGAAAACCAAGACGAAAGGAAAGAAAAAAGGATATACAGTATCTAAAGAACTATATTGTCATTTCTTTACTGCAACACACCAGAAGGAAGATGAATTATACATGTCGGGATGAAGGCACATTTGTGATGTCACCAAGACTACTAAAAGACCAATAATTTCTGCAAAGATGACAGAGCCAGAAAACAACAACAACAACAAAAAAGTCAGTATTGGTAATATGCAGGGTGCTGCGTTGACGGGGATTTTTAAGGGAAAAAAGCTATCTTTAGGCACTGATAATAGATTCCTCTGAATAAAACATATAGGGACATGCAAATGAAAAAATTAACCCAAGTGCTCAAGTTCAGCTGCTCTCCTTCCATGCTCTGATATGCCCTGAGCCACCAGAGATGGTGACCTCCCCCCTCTCTGGGAGTCCAAGGCAGATTTGATGAAAAGCGTGAGCATTCTTAGTAACTGCCACGGAGACATTAATTCTTGGGTTGTTGAACTGTGAACAGGAGCAGCTGGAGATGCTAGGCCTGCTGAGGTGCCTGGCACAAGCTGCTGTGCTGTTAAAGAGAGCAGGGGGACACCACCAGGCTGGCTCACCAAGACATCCCACTATCCTAATTAGCACAATAAAAATGAAATGGCTTGTAAGTTACACTGTCACGTGTCTCTGTTTGAGACAAGTTAGGAGGAAACGTCCCTAAAGTAACATCTCCGGAAAAAAGGCAGGGT
>WAAG01066001.1:44877-62698 GCA_013390105.1 Tichodroma muraria | reverse complement strand
TTTTGTGGTTTTTTTTTTTTTTTTTTTTTTTTTTAAATAATTATTTTGAAGGAAGGCGAAGGAAAGGTGGTGGAGTTGGTGACAGAGGGTGGTCCTGACCGGCTTCCCTGAAGGATGAAGAGCAGTCATGGAATGCTGGGATATCCTGAGTTGAGGCTCATCGGGTCCAGCTCCTGGACAACACCAAAAAACACCCCACGTGCCCGAGAGCGTTTTCCAAACACCTTGAGCCTTGTGCTGTGGCCTCTTCCCAGCCATCCCCAGTTGCAGGAGGCTCCTGCCAAAGACACAATCCCACTGGGAATCCAGAGAGGATGGAGAGCTCCCAGCTGGCCACAAGGGCTTCCTGGGTATCCCGTGTCCCTTCCAAAGGCTTCGTGTGTAACACACAAATGGGCGCACCACCTCTGGCTGCTGGAGGCAAAGTGACAGAGCCCCTTCTCCATCCCACCTGACCCGGATCCTCCCCAGCACCTGCCCCGTTCCTGGAAAGACCTTGGAGTCCTGTGTGAAAGTCCCAGGGGCCAGGGCAGATATGGCTCAGTGAAATCCCCCGGTCACAGGCAGCTCCAGTGGAGCTGCCCGCAGATAAAGTGATTGATCCCCACACCGATCAATAAAGATCTCGTTGCAGGCAATTAATAACTTTGCCAAGCTAGTTTCGTTCGGATGAAGTGCCCGGATCGCTGAGCGAGGGAGCGAAACTGGGGGAGAAAATAATCCAGTAATTTTTATGTCACCCGCATAAAAATACCAATCAAACTAGGGTGATTTGCAGACGTACTTATTTGCATGAAGAACCTTCATTTGCATGAATCTGCAGGGTCTTCGTTTTCACGGCAGGAAATTCAGGGTGGATGTCCTGGACATGTCTCACTCCATCCCTAGGGAATGCTGAACGGAGGGACCGGAGCTCTGTTAAGCTTGGTTATAAACTAGCTCCAGCTCCTGTCTCCCCTCATCCAGGAAGGAGGGAAAGTGCAGGAAAAGACAAGGGAGAAAAGGAAAAGAGCTGCATTTGGGGCCCCACAGGCATTTGTTGGGACAGCTGTCCCAGACTGTGCTGTAAAACCTGGGCTGTGCTGTTAACCTATTTTATGAGTAAAAACTCCCTATTTTATTAATAAACCCATTTTTAGTCATTATCTTTACTTTGAGGGCATTTTGGCCCCTGGTGAGTGGATCTCACCGTGCCCCAGGCCTGCTGGAACCAAACCAACAGGCCCAGGGACAAGAGAGTGAAGTGGGTTTCACTCAGCCTTGGAAATTGAGTCCTTTTTGGTCCTCAGACATCCCATGTGGAATCTCCCGGAGGGGTTGGTGTGAAGGTGGGAGGTCTGGACTCCAGTCTGGGGAGGTTGGGATGGGCTCCATCTCGTGACGGGGTGGCACTTGCAGTTGCTCAACTCCTCTCGAGCAGAGTCCCCTGGCACCTCTTTGTGTCCCAGGATTGGGAGCAGCCTGGGAACTCCGGGCTTGGAATGCCTAGGTGGGGCGAAGCACCGCCAGAAATTCCCTGGCTGAAGAGATGTATTTCCACTATTCATCCTCAGGCCTTTCCCAAAAGTGAAGGAATCCAGAGGGCCCCAAGCGCAGAGCTTGTGCAGGCAGCACTGGGACACGGCAGGGAAGAGCAGGAACTGGGAAGTCTGGGCTGAGTTCCTTATTCCAGCCGGGTTTGCAGGAGGAATTAAAAAGATGCCCAGTCCACCAGAGCAGGGAATGTGAGGGAGGAGACGGGAGCAGGCTGAGGGGCTGGGGGAGGACCCCTCTTTATGAGCCCGGTGTGTTTGAGGAGCCCGAGCCGTGTCCCCGCCCCAAGCCGGGCGCACCTCTGGGGGTGACAGATGGCCACGGGCTGTCCCCAGGCTGAGCACACTGAGCAATCTGCTGCAGCTCGCTCCAGCTCCTGCTCCTGGCACCTGGAACAGGGCAGGGAAGGAGGAAACCTGTGCAGAGGGAGATGGGGATTGCCCCATCCAGCCAGGTTTCAGCTGGAAGCGAGCACCCACTCTTCAGTTTGCAAAATATGGAATTGAATTTCATTTTATTTCACGTTACTCTGCTTTCTCCTGCGTGTTGCCCTGGGACAGACCAGGAGCAGGTGCTGGTGGGAACTGGTGGGGACACAGCAGCCCCAGGTCGGGATACCAGCTTGGACACCAGTGCTTGCCCATGGGAGGCTGTGTGGGCTGCGGAGGTCCCGTCACAACAGCAATTTTGGGGACACTGTGGGGACACTGTGGCTTTGGCCTAGTCTCACCTGCCTGGCAGAGCAGGGAACATTTCCCTGTGTTTCCAAGTGGAGGGCCATGTTCCTGGGGAAGCAGAGGAAGCGGGAGGATGGCCTGGTGACACCAATGGCATTCCCACCCTGACTGGTTTTCTCCACTCCTCCTACCCTGTCTCCACAGCCAGCCTTGGTCCTGCCGCGCACACCCAACTTCTGGGATGGAATTCGCCACTGCACTGTTGGGCTCAGAATCCCTCAGGAAGTTGTTCTGGATAGATTTAGCTCCCAGCGCCCTGCCACGGAAAGCATCTGCTCCAACTCCCCCACACTTACAGATGACGGCTTTTGCCTGGGCTGCTTCGCCCAACTCCACAAATCCCGCAGGTGAAACGGAATCCCTGGTGGGAAAAACCAAGCAGGGTGGGAAAAAAATAAGGCAAGCCAAGTGACAGTGATGCCGTAAACCCTGGGAGTGACGCGGAGCCACCGGTGAGGCACAGATAAGGAGCGCTTGCGCCGTATCGCGGGCGCCCCATCAATCACACGTCCATCTCCTGGCGCCCAGACCCCAGGAGTGGTGGGAATGTGCGGTGGGATCGCTGTCAGCCGGGATCAGCCAGGCTGCCAGTGGGAATGCCGTGCCCGGGGGGACACCGCAGTGGTGGCAGCAACCCCAGCTGGAGGCTTCCTGTGAAGGGACCGGGCAGGGTTGGTGACAATGCTGTCCCCAGTGGAGACAGGGCCACAGGGAAGGTTTAGAATGGATATCAGGGAAAGGCTTCTCATCAAGAGGGTGATCAGGCACCGAGCAGGCTCCCCAGGGAATGGGCGTGGCTACAACACAAGTCAGGGATGCTCAGGGTGGGATTGTTGGGGTGTCTGTGCAGGGCTGGAGCTGGAATGGATGATGCCGGTGGGTTCTTCCAGCTCAGGATATTCCATGATTCCCTGATACTCTGGGAGATCAGGGTGCTGCTTAGTTCATTTTCCATCTGGACTTGCCTGTCACTAATGGCTTCCACGTGGAACACCTTGATGGGACCATTGGCTGCCGACCCTCCTGGAAATTCCCTGTGTGCCACAGCAGATCCCAGTAGGAGCAGGTCGGCAGTGCTACGTGCTCCAAGGACACTCCTGGGAAACTGTGCCACGTCCCAAGTGACAGAGTGGCAGAGACACTTCAGGGGCTCTTAGAAGCTGGACTGGGAGGGGCTCATTCCCAGGTTCTTCCACTTCTGTGGGAATGGCTGATAGGAAAAGTGGAACCCCAGTGGAACAGGGCAGCTCTTGTGGGGTGGGAGGATGGATAAAATCTGTCCCTGGGGTCTCTATGCCTTGGAGCCCAACCCTGAGGGAAATTCCTGCCACAGCTGTTCAGCCAGGAAAGGGAGAAGGCGAGGAGGAGGAGGAGGAGGAGGAGGAGGAGGGAAACAGCCACATCTGCTGCTGAGGAATGGGAACAGGACTTGGATTCATGGGGGACATCTGGGGAAGGCACGGGGAGCCAGGGGGCTCTGAACAGGACTTTGCCCACTCAGGATTTTCCTGGGAGCAAAGTGCCCCGGGTTTCCCTCATCCCTGATCCCAGGGACCCTCCCTGCCCAGCCCTCCCTCACCCCCTGCCCACTCAGTGCCCCCTGATGGGCTCACAAGCCCTGCCTGGGCCCGGCTCAGGTTTGGTTCCTCTCCTGGCAGCTGCTGGGGAGCAGAAGGTGAAGGAGAGGTGGCAGAGCTGTTACACATTAACCGGGACAGCGGCTGCTCTTTCCTCCTGTCCGGGAACCATCCCCGGCCCTGGGCTGCCCTGGCTAATGTGTAATCCCAGCCCTCGCTGCTCCTTCCCACCAGGATGTCCCAGTAGCTAGGCTGGCTCGGCGAGGTGGGGTGTGCAGGGAAGAGTATTTGATGTTCTCTGGTTTTATGGATAAATGTTTTTCCAGCGCCCCTGAACGCTTCCTTGTGGGCACAGAGCGGCCCGAGGCACAAAAGCATTGAGCCCAACTTGCACAGAGACTGTTTTCCTGCTAAAACCTGCTTGTTTTCCTGGGAATGGCGGGAACTGGGCTGCTGGAGTTTGTGCTGATCCCTTGGGATGCTCAGCTCAAGATGTTGGGTGGCTGTTGCTCATCCCCACACAGCTACTGCCGGGCCCAGCCCCACCACAGGAATAACTGCGGAATACCCGGACTGGCTCTTCTTCTTAGTGGAACTTGGGCTTTTGGGGCTCAGGAGATGCCCTTAGGGATGCGTATCTTTTTTTTTACCTGCTCAGACTTGAATTTCTGGGATTCAAACCCAGGGAGAAGCAGGAGTAGCCAGAGGGGTGAAGGGCTGAGTGGGGATGGGATCCTGCAGTTCCAGCAAGAAAGATGTGCCCATTTTGGCTGGGTTTTTTTCTCCCCCTCTTTTTTCCTCTAACGAATTAAATATTTAGGTTGGGTAATGCCCATCAAGGGCTTGTTTCCTCCTCTTGGCTCTGCTAAGCAAACTCTTTTGCCCAGGAGATAGTTCTGCACACTCTGTTTGCTGCAATAGTAGGTCACATTCGCACTAATCAGGATGCCGAATGCTGCCTCTAATCCGAAGTTTTCCATCAAAGGGAAGGACCCGAGTCATGTAATGAATATCAGGAGGGTTCTGCTCTTCAAAGGCGGAGAAAAGTTGATTCTTTTTGAGATAAAAGCTCGCTGTTTGAAAAAAAAAAAAAAAAGAAAAGATAATTGGAAGTAAAGCTAAAAGATTTCCTTATCACCAAATATTATTCACAGCAATAGCAAGGTCTGGTTTTCTCCCCACGGCGGGCTAGGGGCTCACAAAACCCTGATTTGAGTGAGAGACAGAGGAGAAATTGGCTGGATTTGGGATTTTCCAGGAATTTGGGGGCTTTGGAAATGCTCCTGGCTGGGAATGTGGAGGGGCAGAGTCTTGTCTTTGCTGAGAGGGGAGCGGCGTTCGCAAACCTGGCTCCATCCCCAGGGACTTGCTGTAAATTTGGGGGGAAACTGGGAATTACATCAGACTTCAGTTGCTGTGCAGGCAGAGCAAAGCAGCAGGGAGGCCTTAAAAAGGAGGAAAATACGTGGAAAAGAGGGAAAAATAGAACCACCAGCACTCTGAGCTATACAAGGGGTGCCCCATCACTGGGAGTTTCCCAGGCCAGGTAGGATTTGGGGGTTTGGAGGAACTGGGGACAGTGGAAGGTGCCCCCTGGCAGGTGGCGGCACTGGATGAAATTTAAAGGCCTTTCCAATCCAAACCATTCCGGGATGATTCCATGAATTCCTCCCCAGTCCAAGCTTTTCCAGGTATCAGGGGCGCAGGTGAGCTGAGGCAGCTCCTGGCCGGGGATTATCTGGGTGCTGAATGCCTGACCTGTGCTGTTCTGAGGGTAATTACTGGGCTGTGCTGGAGGCAGGAGATTCCTGGGCTGTTCCTCACCGTGCTGAACCCATCTGGGATTTTTTCCCTCTCAGGTAACACTCAAACTCGGTGGAAGGAAACCGAAGGAGCTTGGAGTCTCTTTTGTGCTCTGTGCCTCTGTAATCTCCGAGCTGATTTAAATGTTCTCCTCGCGGTCATTTCCCGAGCCTCTCTCCCTTTTCACGTCCTGCATCTCGTGTTGAATAACTCCTCCCGCTCTGTAATTTCAGGATCAACCACGACGCTGACAATGGAGAACAAATTACACAGGGAGACGAGCCCGCAGCCCCAGCTTTATTCTGCTGCGTGTGTGCATCCCTAATTCAAATTAACACAGAGATCAACTTTCTCCCGGGCTGCTCGGGCTCGGGTTTACACAAAAGGCACAGGTTTGTCCACGTTAAATAACTGAGAGCACCCCGGGCTGCTCGGGAGCCGTGGAAAACACATGGCTGCAAGGGGAGAGCAGAGGATCTCTGGGAACGGGGGAGATTGGGGAGGCAGGAAAAGTGTTTGGGTTTCTAAAATCGGGCTCTTGGGTTCCCGTTTCCCCAGCTCCCTGCAGGATGGAGCTGCTGGATGTTTCCACTGGGAATGGAAGGGGAAGTCTGTGGGTGTGGAATCTTGGTTTTCCTTGGGTACAGAGCTGATCCGAGATCAGGGATGCCCAGGCAGCGTTTCATCCCTAGCGGGGCACCCTGTGGGATACAGGTGCTCGTCCTCTGCCCTCCTGCCTGTCCCTGAACCAGCAAACAGGAGGAGGATCATTATTCGTAAAAAACAACCCCGAGAAACCCCAGCAGAGGCATCACCTCCCTCGCCATCCGCGGCCACAGCCCAGGCTCGCCTCGGGCCCCTGCGTTTTGTGGTTCCAGCGCTCAGAGCTGCTCCCGGGGCACGACCACCCCAAGCTGGCCCCGAAGCCCCCGCGGTTTGGGGGCTGCGGCCCTGGCTGTTGCTCCCCAGCCCTGTCCACCCTCTGTCCCCCAGGGGGGTGTCGCTCAGGGGAGCAGCAGGGAGGGCTCGGAGCAGCATCCCGGGGCTGCAGGCTGCCGGGCTGTTCATTATTCACCGAGGCAGGAGCCTGTCTGCAGCCGGGCGGGCCCGAGGAGGAGATGACAGCTCGGTGAGAGAGGTCCAATGACATGTTCTTCACGTGCTGGCCACCTGGCATATTTGCCTTGAACCTCCCGCGCTCGCTCCAAAAGCCCTGCATTATTTTCCTGAAGGACACACGAGATAATTTCATTCACCACGGAGCGAGTTCTGGGGCTGTCTTGTAAAAGAATAAATGAAGAGACTTAACGCGGTGGAGGGACGTGAGACGTGTCAGCACCGCGGCGGCTCGCTGAATATGCAGCGAGTCCTCCTCAGCTTCAGGGGATTGAAGAGCTTGAAAAAAAATTCACTAACTCCCCTTAAGCGCGNAAAAAAAAAAAAAAGTGAAGCAAGCGCGTTACCGGGGTGGCAGGTGTCAAGTGACTCGGCGTTTTAACATTTTCATTATGGTCGGTGGGAGGAAACAGCGAAGCCAGACGAAGTTTTTCCTGCCTACAAATTGCGTTTGGGCTCCTGAATGCCTCGTGGTGAAACCGGAGCCAGCTCGAAACTCCCGAGAATGGGCAAGGGAAGCTGGGCTGATCCCAGCACCCAAAGCTTTGGGAAGTGCCTGGGGGGGCTTCCCAGCTCTTAGGGCCTCTGTGGTGGCAAAAGACTGAGATCTTGCTGGATTTGGTCCCCGTGGCACAGAGAGGGAAGTGCCAGTGGGATGAAGGAGCTGCTGTGTGCTGGGGCACCCGCTGGGGTCCAGTGCAAGGGGTCCCTTGGATTCCTCTGGAGTCTGGGAAGTTCTGGGTGGTTGGAGAGGCTTGGGAAAAAGAGTTTTTTTTTCCTGGAGGCTGATGCACAGCAATGATGCTCCCGAATAATCCCGTGGGAAGTGTTTTCCCCGGCGCCGGGGATGAAATGGTGACTGGAAGAGCCGCCCACGGGCGAGTGCTGGCACATGGTGGCCAGAAGCTGCTGTGGGTCACTCACTGGTGGCACCGGAGCTTTCACCAGCGGAGGACGGCCGGAAAACTCAGGATGAGCTCCAGCTCGGGCGGGATGAATGAGCCGGGGCTGGAGGCGCTCACGGCACAAAGCGGCGGCTCCTTTGTGCCTGCCTGGCTCGGGAGCTCTCGGCATCCGCAGCGGGCTGAAGTGGCTCTTGGGCTGTTTAAAGGTTGAGTGCTGCTGCTCCGAGTGACGGGAGACAGATTCGGTTAAATAAACACGGCGGCTTAGAGAGAAATTGAAGGTGACGCGGAGAGCTGGAGCAGAATTTAATGTTGGCAGCCGCGTTCCAGCGCGGCTCTCCAGCCGCATCCCTCTGGAGTGGGCTGGGACACATTCCCTGGGATGCTGGGGTGGGGGAGCGGGGGGCTCAGAGGTGTGCCACAAACCGGGAACCCGCCGCAGGGAACCTGCTGTGGCGCTGCTGTTAATTCCGGCGCGTTTCGCGTCGCCCCTGAGCTCCGGGACAGAGCCCCGCGCCCTGTCACGCACGCCGCGGAGCCTCTCAAAAGCCATTTTGTCCCTCAATCGCTGCGGGCTCTGCTTCAGTGCCTGGCAGGTGTCGCAGCGAGTTCCACCCTCGCCCCCCACAAACAGGAGTTTGTCCCGGGATTGTCTCCCTGGGGCCGTGACTCGGAGAGGGCTTTTCTGGCGGAGGGGGATGGCGGTGGCGCCCGGGCTGGGGTTTGCTCGGGATCTGGAGCAGATCTCACTCCTCTTCCCTGTCAGCACATGGAAAATGGCTGAGGGTTATGGGGAATGTTTGTGCTGGAGGCAGGGAGAGGAGAATCCCAAGGGATGGACAAGAAGTTTCCCTTCTCTCTGCAGCGTTTCACCGCCTCTGCCCCAGGTGAAAAATCCCATTGGATTTTCCCATGGGGAGAAATTTCCAATCCAAATATTTGATGGTGTTGAAGCAGAAATGTTTCTCTGCTCCGAGGACACCCCTGGAACAGCCCCCTCCGTGCAGTGGTTGGGTACCGGTGGAGTTCCGTGGTGGGATTCTCCAGAGGAGGGACAGGGCAGGGACAAGGCAGGGAACGGCTGAGGGAGCCTGGTCTCGTTCCTCAAGTGCCATTAATTCCCAGGCTGAGGAAATGTGGGCAGAGATCTCAGCGCTTCAGGTGCCTTTGTCAGGAAAACACTTTTGGTCAACACCAGATTCCCTAAACAACTGCAGTGCAGAGCAAAGGAAGTTTTCATGGAATTTTGGGGTTTTTTTCAATCCAAAGCTCATGGAACACTCCTACCTGGCATGTGCTGTTCCTCAGAGCAAAGCTCAAGGCTCTGCTGCTCCTTGCCTTGTGCCAGTGTCTGCACTGATGGATTTCGTGTTTTCCAAGCCTCGGGAATTCTGCTGTGCAGGGAAGGAGGGACCTGCAGCGTTCCTTGTTTCGGGAGAGGTGGGGCTGTGGAATTTCTCTGTGCCTCTCGGTAACAGTGCCACTAAAAATCCCACTGAAGGAAAAGGCTGAAGGAGGCCTGGAGCAACCTGGGATAGTGGCATTGTCCCTGCCCATGGCAGGGGGCTGGAATGAGACGAGCTTTAAGCTCCTTTTCAACCCAAACCCTTCTGGCATTCCATGACAAAGAGAGGTTTTGACGCATGGAGAGAAGGCCGGGGCTGGATATGCTCTGGGAATGTGGCAGCAGAGGATGGGTGGGACGAGGAGCGCAAAGGAGAGGAATGGATGGAAGGAAGCTCGCCAGAAAAGGAGCGGGGGGCCGGGGGGTGAGCACACCACAGCTGATCCGTCACTGGCTTGGCACCCCTTGGTCCCATCCTCGTCGCCGGTGTGGCACGGAGGGGACAGAGCGGCGCAGCCCCGCCGCCGCCTTGCCCGGGTGACAGCGGTGGCAGCCCGGGGTCCCCAGCGCGGGCGGAGCAGGGCGGCAGGGCCCAGCGCGAAGGGACTCGGCACCGCTGCGGCGTCCCCCTGGGAGCGGCTGGGGGGCTCCGGGTGAGGTCTCCGGCGGCGGGTCGGGGCCGCGGATGTCGCGATCTGCGCTGACACCGTGTGGCCACTCCCCGCATTTCGCCCCGGCGCCCGGCAAGGGGGATTTCAGTCCAAACAGCACCGAAATGTCCCTAAAGTCACCCCCGAGCCCAGGGAAGTGTCACCCAGGGGAGGCGGGAGATGGCCCTTGCCCCGCTCCCCTGCCAGACTCGCGCCTGGATCCCCGCATCCCTCAAAATGGGCTGGATTTGAGCACTCTCAGTGCTTCTAAATGAGCTGGATTCGGGTTTTTTTTTTGTATGGTTTTAAACTCAGTTTAAAACTAAATGCAGTCAATTTAGAAAAGATATCAGAAGGGATTTTTACTGTGGGATTAGTGAGGCTCTGGCACAGGGTGCCCAGAGAAACTGTGGCTGCCCCTGGATCCTTGGAAATGTCCAAGGCCAGGTTGGAGCAAACTGGGACTGCAGGAAGTGTCCCCTGCCCACGGCAGGGGCTTGGAACAAGATGAACTTTAAGGTCCCTTCCATCCCAAACCATTCAGTGATTTCCCAGAATGGCCCGCCTGGCCAGCATCTCGCTGCCCCAAGATATTTTTAATTCCCCCTGTTCCCGCCAGGCAGCTGATTTGGGGAGGACAAGGACCTTTTATCTCCCCTTTCAGCAGGCACGAGGCCCTGGAGAGGAACCATGCCCGATGTATTCAGCCACTCTTGGAAAAAGCCCTTTCTCCTCAGCCTTTTCCAGCCGCAAGGATTTGGCAGGGAAAGAGCCCAGCTCTGCCGGTTTGGGAGCAAAGCCGCAGATTTGGGATGCAGGTGGATGGGGCTGAGGGCTGGAGACAGGCAGGATGGAAAATGAGGTTATTCCCGATTCCTGCAGCGCAGCCTCATGGATAAAGGCAGGAAGATCCTTCCCCAGCGCTCCCAAGCGGGGCAGAATTTTAGGATAAATTCCCTCGCCATTACAGGAGACCTGAGGGCACTCGCCGTGCCCGTCCCCTGTCCCCTGCGGGCCCCAGGACAGGCGCGGAGCGGAGCTGAAGGAAGACTTGGAGCTCAGGAAAGAGCCCCGACAATGGACAATGGAGCCGTTTGAGGGACAACAAACAACTTTCTGCCCTGTGAGTTCTTCCCGTCGGAGTCACGGGGTGAGCGCGGGGCGGGAAGAACGGGGGTTGTGCTCAAGGGAGCCAGGCTTTGCCCCGCCGCGGCCACTTCAGATGCTCCCGCGTTTGTTTTTTTGTCACAGGATCGGGGCTAGAGAAAGAGCAGGGACAAAAGCAGCGCACTCGCTGTCAAAAAATAAAAATAAAAATAAAATAAAAGGGAGAAAAAGGGCTTCAAAATAAGGATGCAGATGGGAAAATATGAATATTCTGGAGAAGTGGAGAAGGGGACTGAACCTCTCCCAGCGAGGCTGATTTGGAGCTGGAGAAAGGGGGGAAGCTCCTTTTCCAGGGAATTCAGGGCTCCAAGGGGACGTGGTAGGGTTGGGAAGCTGAAATCTGTGCCCAGTGCTGTGCCCTGGGGACTGGGGGTATGCGTATCCAGGGCACCTCTGGATCAGGAGCCTTCGGCTGGAACAAGTCCTGCGGAGAAAGGCTGAAAGGGCAAAAAGCTCGGGATGGAGGAGTCGTGGGATGTCCCGTTCCCTCTCTGTGTTCTGCCTCCAGCCCAGCTGGGATTCGGTAGCAGCTCTGGACTGGAGCTGTAACGAGGTGACAGAAAGACAGATCCTGCTGGAAACAGGGAAAACGAGGCAAAGATTCCTCCCTCCCGAATTCCAGGCCTGGCTGCCAGATGGAGCAGGGCTGCGCTCTCCCTGGCAGCACGGCAGGGTGCTTGGGTGAGAGGTGCTGGGACTCCTGGGCTCTGCCGTGCTGCATTCCCCGGGAACGAGCTGCGAGAATTGGAGAGCCCACAGGAAAGTTAAAGGGTGGTTGTTGTTTTTATTTTTTTTTTTTCCCCCTGCAGTTTGGGAAGCTAAAAATAGAAATAATGCCAGAGGAATAAATAAAAACATCCAATCAGCCAAACCAAAATTGAGCAAGGGCAGCACTGGGAAGGGAGAGGGGGAAAATGTGCTGGGTTAGGATGTGCTGCTGGCTCTGCTTCCTGTGGGATTTGGCTTTTTGAGGATTCCAGCCCAGTTTTGGGTGTTGTAGGCCTGGGTTTGATCCCACAAATAACTGCTTTTATACAAGGGAACCAGCAATGGGAAAGCCTTTGATGTTAACGAGCCCCAAAATCCCGCCTTTTCCTGCCTTTTGGGATCTGGGACCATTCCGGGATCATGACACTGCAATCATGGGATTGTCCTGTGGATGCCAGTGGGGCAATCCAAGGATCCTCCACCAATGCCACCAGCCCTGGAGCTGCTGCTCCTGCAGCTGCCCCGCGGGCGCGCGCGCGAGGTTAATGAGCGCAATTAACAGCGAACGCTCTAATTGCGGCCGTTCAGAGGGGAACCGAGATGTAATTAGGCCCTGCCTCGTCCCGGCGCTGCCAGGAGACCTCAGGGATGCAGCACTCCAGACTGAGGGTTCCTGGCAGATCCCGCCGTTCCCTCTCTGCCCGAGCGAGGCAGAGTTTGGGGCGATGGGTGGAATTTCGAGCTAAAATCGGCGGATTTTAGAGGGAAGTGAGCTCTAAGCAAGGTTTGTGGGCACCCACGGCAAACAAAGCCTTGACATCCATCTGGAGCAGCAGTTCCAGCAGGGATTTTGGGATGCAGCTCTCTTCCAAGCGGAATTAGTGCCCACCTTGTCCAAGTGCAGCCGTCCTGGGTGATACCAAGTTGTGGCCCAGAGCTCCATCCCTGCTCTGGGTGACGCATTCATCCAAGTTTATCTCCCCCGTGGATTTGAAGCTTTTCCCGATCCGTATCAAAGCCCAGCCCTTGCTTCCCACATGAATAATGAATGCTGGTGCAGCTTCCCATAAATCATTGCCATTTCCAGTGCCACGGCTGCTCTGAGTGCAGACATCTGCATTTCAGACCACGGAGAACGTGGAAAATCCATCTTTTCCTTTCCTCCTGGGGTGATCACAGGCTTGGTGCACCCAAGGGAAGGGTGACTCCAATCCCATCCTTTGGCTTCCTTCGGTTTTGAGACTGGAGACTGTGGGCTCCTGGCTTTTCCACGTTGCTGGGACATATCCCAGTGCTGCTGTGGGGGCTTTTCCATGCCCAGCCGATGCCCAAAGTGCTCCTGGCAAGGCCTTGGGAGCTGGGGAGCTCTTTAATTCCTAACGGAATTCACGGATTTGGGGCAGGTTGAGGCTGGGTGGTTCCTGGGCTGGGAAGGGTCGGTGCCCAAGCCATGCTTCCCTCCCTCCTTGCGGATCCATCTTTTGCCCTTGGGAGCAGCCGATCCCTCCCGCCAGTCGGGGCACACCCACCCACACCCCGATTTGCCTTACGGAGCAGATTTTCCAAGGAAAAGCCACAGCATTCCCTTTCCAATCCATCCTTCGGGGCCTACAGGGCGCGTTTTCCTTTCCCCACCGCTCCGCGGCTGGTGCGTGCGCGAGTTCGAGGGATTCTCCCGCTTTTTCACCTTGGCTCGCCTTTTACCAGAAATCGTTCGGAAACTTTTTTTTTTTTTCTTTTTTTTCCTTTTAATTCTCGGGCTTTTGTTGCGGCTCCGTCGTCCTCGTGCCGAGGAGCCCGTTCTGAAGTGTTCTCGAGGCTCTCATTGTCCCTTATCGCGGGATTGTATCTGGCTGCAATTCATCCGCAGTCATCCTTCGGAGGCGAGCATCTCTCATATGAGGCCCCTTTCATCACGCGGTGACAACTCTTGAATACATCATTATTCGGCGGCGGGGCTGGGAATTGTAATCATTAGGCAATTTTTCCACCCCTAATCTGATTTTATAAACTGTTCCTTTTCATTATCTTCGGGCGGCAAACAGTAAATGCATCTGTCTGCCAAGATTCTCCCGATAGCAGTAATAGAAAAACCCAGCCAGGACACCTTGGCGAGGGAGCAGCCCGGCTGCTCGCCCTGTGTTCACGCATCCAGAGACTATTTAGGCTGGAATTCACCCGGCTCAAATTCCCAACGCTCAGCTTGCACACCGCTGTCGCCCCTCAGGTGAATTTTGGGGCGGTGGTATGACATTTGTACCGCTCAAAAAGGGAAAAAAGGAGTGGGAAGGAGGAGATGTGTTTCCACATGTCGTGTTTCCAAGCAGCATTTTGGGAATGAGTGTCCCCTTTCACCTCGCAGCCGGGTAAGGGAGATGCCGCCTGCATAATGGGGGATCCCCTGCAAAGATGATGTCTCCTGTTTAAACACTTGTGGTTTTTTACCTTTCTAATGATGGAAAATCCAATCTCCATGGCTCTTTTCCCCTCAGAAACTTGGGAGAGGCAGCCGAGCTGCTGGGGCAGGGCTGGATAAAGCCAATGTGCTGCTTCATTGGTTCCCTGCCCCTGGAATGTGTGGGACCACGGTGCCCAAGATCCACCAGGATTTCAGCCCCCACTGCCCATTTTTGGCTTGGAACAGGTCATTAAACCCAAGCGTGGCTGTCACGTGCTGGGTTTGTGCAGGGACACCAGGATGAGGCTTCCCAGGGGTGACCCTTCCACCACCGTTTTTTTAAAACCGCCCCAGATTTGCTCAGAATTGGGCAGGGTAGGGAGGCTCCCTTGCCACGTGTCCCTGGGATCTGGCAGAGCCTTTCCTGCCCGCCCAGGGATGAGGAGAACTCCAGGGGTTCCAATCTCATCCCCCTGTCCTCTTGCTCTGATGTGGTTGTATCTGCACGTATCCCACTCCACCTTCCAGAGGTGAGAGGAGTGGTGGGGATCTTGGGAAAGCAGGGTTTGGATTCCCAGGCTGCTTTTAAATCCCATATTTATTCCAAGAAGCAGGATTGGGATTAAACAAGGAGCGTGCTGCGTCCATCTCTTCCTCCTTTGCCAGGAGGGGGGAAGCACCCCCTGCACTTTCAGCCCCCGTGGAAGGGAGGGAATGCTGGAAATACTTATGAAATCCCCATTTTCCTCTCCGTTTCCCAGAAAAGCTGAGCCGTGGCTACCTGGGTGCCGCAGCCCAGCAGGAGGGAGGAGGGAAGAGGGAAGGAGGGAGGTTTGATGTCTCATTTAGCTCGGCCGCTGCCAGCCCGCAGTGACAGGAACCAATAAAACCTTGTTGATCCAAAGCTTAGTCCGTGGAGCCGCTAATCCCGGGGCAGATGGCAAACAGATAACGCGGACACTCCAATTTCCCCCAGTTTATTCGGAAAGACGGAGGCAGATAAAGTAGCACAGGGTAAATACCCGTTATTGCTTCGGACACGGGAATAAATCCCGCTCCTTTGGAAGGGCTGGAGAGGGATTTCCCCTGCGCAGGCCGAGCTGGGAGCTCGGGGATGTCACGGCCCCATCAGGCTCCTTCCCGGCGCCGGGAATGCCATGGGAAGATGGAGATTGCCATCTCCCGGCGCGTGGAGATGCTGCAGCGCTGCTGGGAGCGGCCTGACCGGGCTCCCATCCCGTGGGAGCACCCACATTCCACCCTCCGTGTTCTGGGAAGCTCCAATCACCTCCCCCGTTTTTTTTTTTTTTTTTTTTTTTTTTTTTTTTTTTCCGCCCGTCAGCTGCGGTCCTGGGGGATGCTGGGCAGGGAGAGGGAGGAGACGGTGCCGGGTGGAGACGCGGATTCCGTGAAACGGGGCTCTGTGAAGGCCTCGGAGTGGGAGCATCCCTCGGGACACAGCGGGATGAGGCTGCTCATGGGATGGGTATTTGGCATCCGGGACAGTCCCTGAGCTGCTGGAAAATGCTTTGGCTGTCCCTTGCTCCACAGTGACCGTCCCCGTGGCTGTCCCTATCCCTCTCCCCCCTCGGGGACATGGATAGGACAGAAGGGGACGCGTGCAGGGCAGAGCTGAGCATCCAGGCGGATCCAGGACCGCCGAGCTCTGGCTTTGGACACTCCCCCACGGAGCAGCTCGGCCAGGGCAAATATTTGCCAGGTGCCACTTGTGTGTGTGTGTGTCGGCAGGGACACAGCCTGGGATGTCCCCAGGGCTGGGACCTGTCACTTCCCACGGCTGCCGGTGCTTCCTGGGGTTTGCCACGCCGGGATCCGGGCAGGGATGCCAGGCCTGCCGAGGCCGTGCTGCTCAGGGTCCCTGAGCGTCCCTGCTCCGGGGTTTGGTGGCACTAGCTGGAAAAGGGGCAACCTTTTTGTTGATCGCTTCCAGCTCCTAAGGGCTGGAGCAGGGAATGGCTGGGGCGGGCGCCTTGGGGACAATTCTGCTGGCTGTCCCCTCCAGAGCTTTCCTTGCTGGCATGAGAGGATCCCTGGTCCCCGGCAGCTCTGGGAAGCGGCACTAGAGGGAGCCTCCAGGCTGGCAGCACATTCCTGCCTCTTTTCCCAGCATTTTCCCCTCTTTTCCCCCTCCAGGAGACTTCCCAATCAAGGATTCTGACACCTGGCCTGTTCCGGAGCTGTGCATGGAGGCACATCCTGCCTCCCACTGGAGCCATCCCGAAGCCTCTTCCCAAAAACCCGCCCAGCCCTGAGCTTCTTTTCCTCTCCAAAACTATTTTTGAAGGAAAAATTTACTTTCCCCTCTTATTTTAAAAATGTAAATCTTCGCTGAAAATGCACAACTGGGGGTAGTGCTGACAATCCATAAATATTTCTAATTTTCCCAAAGAAACCCTCGTGAACTTTATCGCCATTCCCAAATTTCAGATCTTTGCATTTCCAGACATGACAGCTGACAGGATAAAGGTGCCTCCTTCGCTTCTGCTGGTCCATTTTCCCTTAAATCCAGTAACACTTTAAAAAAACCCTTTAAGGTAAAAATCTTCATTTTTACACCTGTAAATATTGATATTTATTGATATTTAAATGTAATTTTTTTTGTTTTATTTCTTTCCCAGGGACTTTTTCAGGGAGGCTTTTAAAACAATAAACAACTTTTCCTGCTCGTGCTCAACGCCAGATTGGATGGGGCTTGGGGCAGCCTGGCATCCTGGAAGTTGTCCCTGCTCATGGAACGGCATGAGCTTTAAAATCCTTTCCCACCCAGAAAATTCGGGGGTTCTCTGTGGATTATTCTCAGTGTCCTGCTGAATCCAAGAGGCATTTTAGGAATTTTAATGCATTTTATGTCAGGAACACCTTTGTGGAGCAGCTCCACCTCTCCTGTTACCTCTGAGGCCCTCAGCTGTCCCATAGCCAGGAATTTTCACAGGTACACAGCGAGATTCCCTTCCACACAGGAATCCAGGAGGAATTTCTCCGTGGAAAGGGCCGGGTTCCCACCCAGACACCTCTCGCTGCGGCACTTCTGGCACAACCGGTTCCCTTCGGCGCGGAGATTGGGATCAAGTTTGAAGTTCAGCCGCTATTGACAGAGATTCTGTCAACAAAAAGGTGTTGAAGGACGGGATATTTGTGGAAGAAGTCACCAAGAGGTGAAAGATATCCCCTTCAGGGGGCCTGTTCCTACTTAGCAGGCCCCTGCTTGCCGGGATTTTCCAGGAGAAGCTGGAGGCAGGGATATGGTGGCTCCATCTCCTCCTGGGCCAGCGCGGCTTTGCCAACCCCCACACGGGATGGAGCAGAACCAGAACCCTCAGGGAGCAGATCCATGCTGGAAAACAGCCTTGGAGGCTCTGCCAGATGGTGTTTGGGGTTCAAATATCCTAAATTAGGGATAGGGAATTGCAGCTCAGTGTGGAGACATAAAGGCTGGTGGAAAGGGAGTTTCCTTGTATTCTCTCTGGCTCTTTTTCCTTCTCCCCATTCCAAATTATCCTGGGATATTTGCTCAGCCTTCTTGGGCTCATCATCCCTCTTTTGCTGCCTTTGGAAGGGCTGTGGGGAGCACCCTCAGGCAGGATCCTGGCCGAACCATCTCCAGAGAAAATCCCTCTGGACAGAGGAATAAGCAGCTCTGGAGCCTTTTTCCATGTGCTGGTGGTTCCCTAAGGGACCTCCTTCCTCTGGTGGGGGACACAGCTTGGGGTCACCCCCAGTTCTGTGTCCCACTGGGAGGAAAGAGGAAATGAAGATTTTTGGGGTTGAGATTGGCCAGTGGATGGCAAAGAGGGTGGGCATGGAGCGACGGGGGTCAGAAGGATGGATGGATGGATGGATGGATGGATGGGTGGGTGGGTG
>WAAG01066001.1:22011-35130 GCA_013390105.1 Tichodroma muraria | reverse complement strand
TTTTTTTTTTTTGGGTTTTTTTGTTTGCTTGTTTCGAGGGTTTTGTTGGTTTCGGGTTTTTTGTTTGTTTCGGGGGTTTTGTTTGTTTCGTGTCTTTTGGCTCGTTTGGGGATTTTTCGCTTGTTTCGGCTTTTTATTTGGTTCGTGCCTCTTTGCTCGTTTCGTGCCTTTTTGCGTCTTTCCTTCTTTTTTATTGGTTTCAGCCTCTTAGTTTATTCCGAGTTTTCGTTGCTGTTGCTTCTTTAGTTTTTTGCTGTGAGTTCCACAAACGGTTTTTTTGTCCNTATATATGAAAAGGAGGGGGGAGAAAGAAGGAAAAATAAGAGGAGAGGAAAAATCGGGGGGGAAAGGGAAGAGAAGGCAGCTCGGATCCGGCCTCCTGGAGTCTTCCGTGGAATCTGGGAATGTTGGGGCTCCGGGAGCACCGGCAGCGCCAAGGCCGAGCCCCAGCGGCTCCAGGGGGGGACAAGCGGGCCATGGCAGGGGGGTGCGGGTCCTTTTATCCTTCCAAAAGCCCGAGTAAATCAACCGCATGAGTTTCCCCCCGCGCAATCATTTATCCTTAAAATTCCGATGTCACTTCTCCAAATCCCCTTCGTCAGGAGAGAAATTTGGGCCCCTAAATTATCGAGGATTAGGAATTGGAGGGAGGGGGCCGACGGCGAGCGGGGTTTTGGGGGGGACACCACAGCCTCTCTCCCCCCCGCGAAGTGATCCCAAATTTCGGGATGCTGGAGGGAACGTGGATTCCTGCGCCCCCAGTCCATGGGTTTACGCAACCAGGCGTTTGGGAAAGCGGGAATTCCCTCTGTTTTACCCCAAAAGCTGCTCGGGCCCTGCCCGGGGGGTTCGGGGCTGACGCTTTGTTCCCCAGGGGCTCTGGCTGGAGCCGAGGGGGCCACGTACCCCCCAAAAATGGAGGAGTGGCCCAGCGTGAGCAGGAGCGGCTTTCCCGGGCCGGGCCAGGCGGTCAACGGGCTGGACAAGGCTGCCATGGACGGCGACATCAAATACCCACAGGTGAGGGCCGGGGGGGACACGAGGGACATGAGGGGACAGGGAAGGGCGGCAGGAGTGGGGCCGGAATGGGGCAGGGGAGGACAAGGCGGGGAGAGCAAGGAGGGGCCAGGGAGGTGGGAAGAGAGGACAGGGAAGCCCCGTCCGCCCCCACGCGCGGGAACCCCTCACCCCCCCCGCGCCGGGCGGGCTGTTCTGAGCCCCTGTCCCTGTCCCCTTCTGTCCCTGTCCCTGTCCCCAGCCCGGCGCGGGGCTCTCCTCCATGGGCACCTTCCTGCCGGCCTGCGCTTACCCCCCCTCCAGCCAGCCCGGCGTCTACGGCGGCTCCCCAGGCGCCTACATCGCCCCGGGCCCCCCCTGGCAGCCGCAGGGGACCGCCCTGGGCCACCACGGCCACGGCATGACCGTCCCCGGCGGCGACCTGGCCATGGCCTTCAAGCAGCCCAGCAGGGAAGGTGAGAGGGGACAGCGCGGGGACACCGGGGGACAGGGCCGGGAGGGACCCCCAGCCTCAGGAGGGGCCGCCCCGCTGGGGATTTGAATGATCCGTCCCGTTCCCCATCCCGGTGGTCCGTGGATCCCCGCCACGTCCCGGTTATAGGCTGGAATTTCCCTCCTCGCCCTCTGGGAACGGCCAGGGAATGGGGAAGATTCCCGGGCTGCTCATCCCTCCGGGAATGTGGGGATGTGGCGGGACAGAGCAGGAGCTTTTCCCCGTCTTCCCCCAAACTGACACCGGTTCCAAGAACCGGGAGCCTTTCTGGAAAAGCAGAAGCCTTGACAGGGAATCATTAATTCCTAGCAATTACCTATTAATTATTAGCTGACAGCAACGGTTTATTTATAGTCACTAGTTGCCATAATGAACTGCTGTTTTATTTAATTGGTTGCTGGGATTATTAATGAATTATTTCCCTCCGAACGCTCCGCCGGCAATCCCACGAGAGCAATTTGAGGCTGTCAGAGGGGGCGTTGCTTTTATCTCCCGTTGATTATTTCGCCTCATTACAAGAGCTCGATTCCCTCGTTTTAAAAATCCCGTTTTTCTGCCGTGGCTATGAAATCCCCTTCGATATTTTTGTCATTTCCCCCGCGTTATTTGACTTTCTATTATTTTAATTAATTTGAAATTAAATCCCTGTTTATTCGTCCTTTTTTTATGTTGTTTTTTTTTCTGGGGTTTAAAATTTTTGTTTGGTTGTTTTTCTGTTTGTTTTGTTGTGGGTTTTTTTTTTGTTTGTTTTGTTTTTCGCATGGGTTTTTTTGGTTGGCTGTTTTTTAATCATTTTACCGTTTCTAACCTGCTGCGAGTTGTAACCTCATCTGTGCCCGGGAGAGGCGATTGAGGGTGAAAAAAAAAAATTTAAACCGATTATTTAAAGATTAAAAAAAAAAAAAAAGACCGAGAGAAGGAAGGAAAAGGAAAGAAAGAAAGAGAAAGAAGGAAAGAAAAAAATAAGGATATAAAACAACCAAAGCCACCTTTGCATATTTAACGCATTTTCGAGGTGTTTTAAATTATTTGGAGCCTGAATTTTCTGATTTCCCAATTTTTAAGCTGTTTTGTCCCCAGACTTTCTCTAGTTTGTAGGTTTTTGATTTATTGGTGAGAGTTCTTTGTGCGTGGTTTTTAAATTGATTTTTATTTTTCTCTTTAAAGTTTACTTTAAAATTTTCTCATTTTTTTTTTCTTTTGGGTCGGATTTCTTGTTCTGCTACTGATCTGGGACGAGGAGAATGTTGGATTATCCGACAAAGGAGGAGGAAGGGTGGGGTGGGCTGGGGGTACCTGCAGCGAGTGGGAAAAATGGGAAAAGGCTGGAAAGAAGGAAGGAAAACCAGACAAACCTATCCAGGCAATTTATTTCAGCCCTTTCCCGGTTTTCTGTATTTCCCCCAAACCTCTCCCTGCTTATCCCAGTGCCTCCAGCAGCCCCGGGATAAATATCCCCTTCCCTGAATTCCCGAGGGCTGAGCTGGGGTGGGATGGAGCTCAGCAGGAATTCCACCACTTCTGGAATGGTGGCGCGGTCCCGTCCTCTTCCCCTGCCCGGCACAGTCCCCTCCCAGGTTTCGGGGATTTTTAGGGATGTGTTCTGTGCGTGGCGGGGACCGGTCGGGGCCGCCTCGCCAGGTGACCCCATGTCCCTGCCGGCGCCACCTGCGCTGTCCCTGTGCCTGGGGGGACACGGTCACTGTTGGGGGGCCCCGAGCGGCTCGGGGGGCGGTTCTCGGGGGTCCCCGTGCTCGGAGTCCCCCCCATCCCCTGCCTGCTCTGTCCTTTTCCCTCTCCCCCTTCCTGCAGGGGTGGACAGGAAACCCCCCAGCCCCGCGGGGAAAGGTCCGGAGCCCCTGAGCGCCATTCACGGCATCTCCATCCCGACCTCCTCGTCCTAGAGCCGCCGAGCAGCCGCCCAGGGACTCTTGGAATCTTGGAATCAGCTCCTGCAGCCCGGGGCTGAATCCCGGAGTGGGGACAAGGGGACAGCCCGGGCGGTGACAGGTGACTTTCTGCCTCGGCAAATCCCCGGCAGGACATTCCCGGAGGGACACTTTGCCTCCATTGGATCGGAAAGGGATGACGGAAGAGACTCAGTCTTCCTTCTTTATTTTATTTTATTTTATTTTCTTCCCCTTGCTTTCAGTTTTTCCTTCTCCTTCCCCATATTCCCGAGGACTGTTGGATGCCGTGGTTCCCTCCGTCCCCAGGCACTGCCGGGAGCATTCCCGGCTCTGTCCCAGCCCAGGGGAGCAATTCCCGGCTTCCCCAAGGAGCATCCGTGCTGGAGCCCTTTCTCCAGTCCCTTTCCAGCGCCTCTGCCCCGGGATGGAAATGGACCAAAAGTGCCAGGACGTTTTATGGGATATTTTTATGATAAGGAACGTTAATAAAAAAGCGACAACCGTGGGCACACTGTGGTGACCTCCTTCCCTCAGGCTGAGCGCCGTCCCTTCTCCAGGGCTCTCCGGGAGCGGGAGGACTAGGTGGGATCCCTTGGAATCGCCCCCTGAGCTTCCTCCCAGGATTCTCCCGCATCCCTGGGCTCCGTGGCCACCTCCTCCCCGACGTCACCNCGTCCCGGGCAGCCGGCTGGGATGCGTTCAGGATGGGGTTTCGCATTCCCTGGCTCCTCCAGCGGCTGCCGCTGGCGTCGATCCCTTCATTGTGTGGGAAGGGGCAGGTCCTGCAGCGGGGCATGGAGGAAATATCCTGGCAGGAGAAAACACGCCGGGATTTCTGCGTCTCGGTGGGAGGGAGGGAGCCGGGAGATGCCAAACACAGCCCACCCCGGGAAGTGATTTTGACTCCAACCTCGGCGTGGCAAAATTCGGTTCTGCCTCTGCTAAAGCCAGGCTTTGATTCCCTCTGCAGAGCTCGGCAGGGAAAGCTGGGAAATTCAAGGAGGTGAGAGCACAGTCCCAGGGCAGGATCTGAAGCCCGACTGTGGCTGAGTGGATTTTAGGGATGTGAGGATTGAGGAGTCACCTGAACCAGAGAAGGAGTGGCCCTGGCCAGTCCCCTGCCGGGTTTATCCATTAAAAGCCGCATTCCAGCCTGTGGAAGAGAAGCTTTGGGAATGATGAGGGACAGCAAAACCCTTGAAGGGTGATGTTTGCTGTGTGCTGGATCTCAGCACCCACTGGGGTTCCTTGTCTCTGCATTCCAGGCAGGGATTGCCTGGATATATTGCCTGGATATATTGCCTATATATTGTATATATACGGGACTGGGGGCTCTGGAATGAGCAAGGCTGGAGTCAGATCCCTTCCATTCTTGTCCTGCCAGGATGGTGCACGGGCACCTGGGTTACTCCCTTCCAAGACTGCCTGGAACCCTGGGAAAACGGCTGGATGCTGAGCATCCCTCCGCAGCCACAGGGCAAAGGTGGCCACTCCTGGGCGCTCCCTAGGAGTGATTAAAAAAGCCATTTTCATGATTTCTTGTGGAGACGGGATTTTCTCCTTAAACATCCCCAAAATATTTCCCTGTGCCCAGTGTAATTCCTGGGTATTCCAATCCAGAGGCCCTAAACAGGCTGGGACCTGTTAAGAGGGTCCAGGACATCATGGCTTGGGGTCCCCAGGGAGGAGGGATAAAGGAAGAGTTTTGCTGGGTGAGAAAACACCCTCAGGACCTGTATTCCCATGGGAGCACGGGGAAAATCCCTGGGGGAATTCAATGTCTGCCCCATGTACCTCAGTTCATGGAAAAATGCTGGGACCAGAGCACCACCCCCCTCCCCCCCACAAAAAAAAAAAAAAAAAATCCCCAAAATAAATAAAATAAAATTGGATTTTTAGGCAGGGTGAGATGCTGCTCTGCCTGGCCACAAACCAGGCAGCCTGACAGGGTCCAGGGAAAATTGGACTTGATGGGAGCAAAACTTTTAGAATTGACGGGAACAAAGCGAGGGGGTGGAAACAATCAGCTCTGACACTTCTGCAGCCACGGTCCTGTCAAAATCGATCCCGGCCCTTGGAACACGGCAATTCGGATGGGATGGGGTTTTCAGTCTGGAAAAAAAAATGAGGCTGGAACAGTTTCCATCAGCTGTACCTGCCCCACATATCTTTAGCACCCTTTGGAGAGCATGGAGCAGGGTGGGGAATGTTACTGGAGACTCACTGGTGGACCCCAGAATGATTTCCTTCCTGGCGTGTTTGGAATCCTAAGGATTTAAACCCATCCCTCTGCTGTAGGAATGGGCCGAGGGAGTGGGGTTTGCAGATGTTTGGCACCAGCACAGGACCTGCTTTCCCGGGATTCCAGCGCTCCTCGCTCCGGGTTGTACCCAGAGAAGCTGTAAGGGGCTGGAAGGGATCCCCCTCAGAGATCAGATGGCCCAGGGAAGATCCAGGCTCATCATCCTCTGGATGATCCCAAGGTACCAAAGACTGGGCCCTCACCCACCCAGGCTGGAAAAGAGCCGATCTAAAATTCCCAATGTCAGATCGGTGCAAATCCTTTGGGTTCTTTGGAGCTAAATCCTCCTCCTTGTGCAGGAACTTGGAAAAATCCGTGCCCAGCTCTCCAGAGAAGCTGCAAATCCCCCCCTCATTTGCAGGGTTATAAACCTGCCTGCAACTCCTTAAGTTGCACTTGGAAACGGGAATTTGATTCCCAGCTCCCTCAGGCACTTCATAACCTTCCCTCTTAATAGGGAGTTTTTCATTTTCAGGGAATCCAGCAGGTTTTTACCTCTGGAAACCTTCCCCAAAAGTTTTCTGCTTCTCCCAGCCCATGGCCCAGGAAAATCCCACCTCATTTCCCAGTGAGAGGCTGGAGAAGGGTCTTTTATTCCCTGGAGCTGCTGGGAGAGGTTTGGAATGGGAAGGTTTCGAGGGAAAGCGTCAAGGATCAGTTTGGGATGTGTGGAATCAGCCATTCCCTGAGATTGAACGGCTGCAGGAGTGTGGCCGTGGCGGAGTTTTGACAGAACTCTCCATGATTTGTAGAAAACTGGGGATGATAAATGGCAGGAAAAAATTCCCTGAGCCCTAATTATAGTTTCACTCCACCACCAAGCATCTCTGTGGGTTCAGGGCTCCTTGCAGAAGCTTCCAATGGATTCTGGAGGAATTGGGAAAGAAGATCAACGACAGGGTTGACAAACCTTTTTTCCTTGTTATTACTGACAGAAATTAAATCATTCCCATGGGGAAAACCTCCCTCCTCCCTGCCATCCCTTTTCCTGCAGCAGGAATATGGAAGTCCTTTTAATCCCAAAGTTATATGGACCTGGCAAGGAGCAGCGAAGCTTTCACTCCTGGAGATAGCCCCGTTTTGGCACCGTGATCCCAGAAAATGATGTCATGCAGGATTTCTGTGCCAGAGTTTTCCCTTTCTTCTTCGGATTTGTGGGGATGTCAAAGTTCCTCTCCGGAGCAGGTCTGGTTTTAATATTCCATATTTACGTTTTTCATTTTGGGGCTGGCTGGAACCTCCGTCAGTCCCAACTCTGCGGATGCAGCCGGAAGGAGTGAGGAAGAGGAGCTGGGATGGATTGATGGGCACTGTTGGATTCCTAAAGCTTGGGAAGAGGCCCTAAAATAGTCCCTGCTCATTTCTCAGGAGCTGTAATGCCCCACGGCTGTTCCCATGCCCCTTCCCACAGGGAACACCTCCTTTTGCCAGGAAGGAGCTCGGAGCTGATCCTGGAGTTGCCAAGCCTCACGAATCCATGAAAAATCCCTGGGAAGTGAAAGACCCAAGGTCCCAAAATATCCATGCTCTGTGGGATAATGAGGAGCACAGTTTGCCAAAGATTTTCCTGATCCCAGGAGGAGACGGGAGGATCGTGGAGATGTATCCACAGTCCTTGGGCTGCTTGGGGCTGCCATGGGATAAAGTGGGAATAAACCAAGCAGCTTTGGAGAATCCCAGCTGCCCAAACTTTTCCTGCAGGAACTCTCTGGGGCCCACAGGGAATTTGTCCTTTGGCTTCCTTGGACTGCCAGAGCCATATTTTAAGGTTGGGAATGGTTGTCAGCTTCCAGGCACGGCCCCTGGAGCCGGAGACGCAAATGTGACAGGAGGCAAGGTCAGGCTATGGATGAGGCCACTCCAAAGCCTCTCCTGGAGAACCAGAGGTTTGGGGAAAGGGATGAAATGCACCAGGAGAAAAAAAAAAATCCCAGCGAAGTGCTGGAAATCTGCTGGAAAGGGAGAATAAAATTCCCTCTGGCAGGAACTTGGTTGCTTTTGGAGGCAGCTGGTGAATTCCAAAGCCACGTCCCTCAAAACCAACGCTCCACCTGGAATCAGCAGCAAAGGGTCCTGTGTCAGTGGGGTTTGGAAGTATATCCATAAGGGATTCCCAGCTTGGACCTTGGGTGAGCTCCATCCTTCCAGGGTGGCCTGGAGACCTCAAGGAAGGCTGACAGGGGAGGTGAGAAACCGCCATGGGAAGGAGGGTCTATGGAAAGATGGTCGGAATTCCCTGCATTTCACCTGCTGTGTTGATCCCAAAACCCTTCCAAGGAGTTTTGCACCTCCAGGAACTTCCCTGCCTCGTGAACATTCCTTTCCTTCATTCCACCTTGGATGAGGCGGGGCCACCTGGCTCTATCCAGTCTGGGAATCACCTCCAGGAAAAATTCCATGCCAGAAAGAGCTCCCAGAGCCAGAGCTGTCAAACTCCATCTCGCTCTGGAATTACATTCCCTCCCGTTTCCCAAGCAATAACAAAACACCGACGTTATGGAAAAGCTGTCAGGAATCCGATTGTTTTCCAAACACCACGGATCCCTCTCCATTTCAAGGAGTGAGCGGGGTTGCTTTTGGGGTTGGAAGGATTGAGTAAGCACAAAGATTCCCAAACAAAACCCCGTTGTTGCAGGGAGCAGGGAAGCAGCTGTGGGATAGGAGCACCCTGAATGCGGAATTTTAGCTTAAAAAAAACAAACAAACAAAAAAAAAAAAAACCCAACCCTAAAAAGCGTTAAAGGAGCAGCAAACATTTTCATCCTGAGTAACGCGGGGCTGGAAAGGGATCAGCTTTTAAGGGAATTGCCCATAACCACAACAATATTTGGGGGCCGAGCGGAGCCCTAGATTGGGTGCAGATGTTCCGCTGGCATTTGCCTGCATCCCGAAGGGGGGGAAAAAAAAAATAAAAAAAAATATCCTTTTTTTTTTTTTCCTGGAGTGCTCGGCGCTCTGGAAGTCGCTTGAGCTCTGCAAACCGATTTTGAGCGCTAATTCCCTGCTCCGCAGCGGGACCGGGCTGCTCACTCAGGCCGAGCTTTACAAAGCCCAGGCTCAGGCCTGCCCCGGTTCCCGCTCCGCATCCAGACTTTTTTAGGAGCAGAATGAGCTGACTTAGCCAAAACCCCAATTCCTCTCTTAACCCTCCCGCTCCCGTTCCGAGCATCCCAGGGCAGCTGAGGACGGGATATTTTGGCAGTTCCCTGTGCTTTTTCCTACTTCCATTCCAAGCATCCTGGGGAAGGTGAGGCTGGAATATTTTGGGGGATTCCCTGAGCTTCCGTTGCTGTGGAGAAAGGAGACGCCTTAACTCTTCCCTTCGCCCTCTCCCATTGATTTTTCCATGGAATTCCCAGGGGCTCAGGCTCTGGATGAGGCAAAGAAGGTTGGGATCACCTTGACAGCGCCAATGGGTTTTTCCAAATATTCCTATTCCAAGTCTTTTTCCTGTTCTTCCTGCAGGGAAACAGGATTTCCCACATTCCTGCAGGGAATAGTGCCAGAGTAATGTGATACAGAGGAAATATTCCCATTAAAACAGAGCCCGGGCTTTGGGAATGAAGGACCCAGGCAAAGACTGGGAAAATCCAGCTCAAGGGCTGCTCAGGGAACTCTTTTATGGGAGACATTCTGCAGGGAACGGCTCTGGAGCAGGAGAGGGATTTTTCACTCTATCCACTGTATTAATTCCAAGGGCTGGAAGCGGATTGGAGCCTGGAATGTGCTTCCCAGGTTAATAAATCTCCACAGGTTTATTGTTCAGGATAAAATCCATTTTCCTCAGCAAATAACCAGGATCATTCGGGGTTAGAGCCATTCCTCAGGAAATGCTTCATAACCAACATTTTTATTGGTATCCAAGGAAATTCCTGTTCCAAGGAACACGGGCCCGTAACTTTTATCTGCCTTTAAAACAAAATCTGTTATCTTTTATGGCCACTTCCAGAGAGTCCCACTATCACTTTCCATAAAATTCAACAACATTCCTCCTCCAGCCTGGAAAATCAAGACCAGAGCTTGGGGGGGGAAATGTGAAAATGCCTTTTTTTTTTTTTTTTTTAGGGGAATATTTTAGGAATTTCTGACTTGCTTCCATTTCGAAGCCTCTGTGCCCAGCTGGGGCCTGGCAGAGCCCCCTTGGATGCTGCTGCTGATTCCCCGGGAATTGCTTTAAAATGGTTTTGAGGATGAGTTTTCCACACTATCCTCAAGCTGAACTGTGATCCTGCTTGTCTTGCCTCCCAGTAAAAGCATTTTCAGCCCGGATTGTGCTCCAGGTGAATCCGTGGATCCCTCCCTTAATTATCCCATTGGTTCTTTGCACGATCCCTGTGGATCCCTCAGGTTTGTGGTGGGATTCAGCCTTGGATCATTCCCACCACAGGTGTCCTGCTTACTGGGGAACTTTTGCCAAGAAATCATTCCCTTTCCTGATACCACAGGAGGGACACCACAAACCAGCAACTTTCTCCCTATTTTTCCCTCACCCCCTGTTTTTTTGGGATGGAAGGAGCCCAGTACCCCATTCCCACACAGCTCCAAGCACTGCAGGCATCCCATTCTCCTCCAGAGCCATTTCTCCATATGCATTAGCCAATCCTTCATGGAACCACCCCATAAATAACCAGCCATGGGGAGAGCCTGGGAGCTCATTAAATCCATGGAAGTTTCCTTTGGGAAGCCAGGATTTTTCCCCTGGACCTTTGAAAGTCTTCAGGAATGGCTCGGGATGGGGTACAATTAACAACAAACCTCCCAAAATGTTCATTTTCCTTGTTGGAATTATCCCACCCAGCTGGAGCCTGGGCCAACGCCCACTGGAGAGAATGGGTTGGATCCCTCGGGAATGGGAAGAGGGGTTGAAGCCTCATGTTTGTTTTTTCAGGCAGTGGTTCAGGGAGCGCTTCCCAAAATCGGGCTCAGGGAGGGAGAGACTCCCACAAACCTCCCATGCTGCATGGAAAGGGCTGGAATGGAAGGGCTGCTCCCTCTCCACGCAACGCTTGCTTCCCCAAAAAATACGGAATACTGAGCAAGGATAAAAAAATCCAGGCAGTTATTGATGGAATGAGGACTATTTGTAGGAAAGATTAATCCTTAATTTACTTCATGCTCCAAAGGTCGCTACAACCTCCGGAACATCCCGCAAATCCTCGGGCTCATCACTATTGGAAGTGATGGTCCAATATTCCACAGAAAATATGGAGCCTCTGAGAAAGAGATGAGGAGCTTTTTTATGGAATTGTAAAAAACCTGGCGTTTCTCCAGCCAGGAATGTGATTTATGGAGTGAAAGCTGGGATAGATGGGAAATAGGTCATTGATAAATCAGAAACCAGCTTGGGCAGGACATGGAAAAATGCTTAAGTGGGATGAATTTTCCCAAATTAAGCCAGGCTCCTAAATTTCCTTGGATCTTGGTTAATAAAACTGATATGCTGGATATTCCAGGGGGGATGGATTCCCGAGCAGAGTGAGCTCCATCCGCTGGAAAATCTGATGGAAGGCAGCTCCAAGGTCCTCGGCCTTCCGTAGGGATGGGTCCTGAGTTCTGGAATTCTCTGCCCACTGGGAAATAAGGGATCCAAAGCACCAGAATGTGCCCACAAATCCCAGATGTGTCCTGGATTTTCCTCCCTCCAGAGCAGGGAAATAGAGAATATTGAGGATGAGCAAGGAGTATGGATGGGATGGTGATGATCCATGCCAGAATCTGAAGGAATTCCTAATCCGTGGAATTATGCAGGAAATTCGCATTAATATGCCCAGGTGCTCGTGGAAGCCACTCATTCATAAATCCTGGGAAAAAGCCATGAAATTACCGTTGTTTTAACTGGTAACATCCCAGTTTATATTCTAACTGGTGTAATCCCAGAATTTATTTTGATAGGGATATGTATTAAACCGGAATAAAGTCAGACTACATTTAAATATTAATTAATTAATCTGATGCAATTTAATATTTTCCATAATTTTTGGTGTAAATTTATTTAAGCATTACTGGTATTGACTCACCTGGTCCAACTTTTCCCTACAAACTTCCCAGTTTGGAGGGAAAACTGAGAAATGCTTCCTAAAGCTCCCTGGGAGGAAAACTGGGATGGGTCACGCATTCCCGGTTTCCAAGGTGTCCAAGGAGCATTGGAGTTAATTAAAGCACCTGGAAGGAGCCAGATCTCCAGATAATTCCTTGAAATCCCCTGAAGCCCTGAGAAATGCTAACAAGTGCTGGGAGGAGCCAGGAATTGTTATTTCCCCAGGATTAAATTCCCCCGTTGATGCATGTGGGAGTGAGGCTGGGATAATTCCTGAATCCCAGAGTGGGATAATCCCTGAATCCTGGAGCGGTGACATGAGGCAGAGTTGTATTTTAGGGAAGGATAGTTTTCCACAGGAAACTTTCCCAGCAAAGGGATCTTGGGAATTGCACTTTGGCCGGCTGCATCACTTCCTGCCTGGAATGATGAGGATTCCCAGGAATGGCGGCATCTCCAATCACCACAGTGGTTTGCAGGGAACCCCCAGTGCAGGGAATTGGAAGGATCTTAAAGCTCATCCCATTCCATCCTGCCATGGACACCTCCCACTATCCCAGGTTGTTCCAAGCCCCATCCAGCCTGGCCTCGGACATTTCCCGTGATGGGGCGGGCGCAGATAGTCTGGGAATTCCATTCCAGTCCCTCCCCACCTTCCCAGGGAAGGACTTTCCCTTAATATTCCACCAAGCCCTGCCTAAATTCTCCTTCCTCTCCGCTTCCATGTGTTGTCCCACCATCCAAGAGGGCTCCTCTCCCCCTTCCCATTCCCATCCCAAGGAAGGAACACCGGGATTTCCCCCACCGTGAAAGCTTGGGAAAAGCTGAGCCCATAGTGGATTTTTTGGCCAAAAAATCCCAGCACATTTTGAATCCCATCTTTTCTGGGGAAAATCTCCAACCCCAACTGTGTCACTCTGGGTCAGCCTGAACGATCCCAAGGGCTTTGTTTGGTTTTCCCGAATTATTGAACTCTTTTGTTCCATAATTTGGGTCAAATCGGGAATAAACAAATGCTTTTGGGAACAAAAAGTTTTGCTTGGGAAATGTCAAATGTTTTACTGAGCCTGCAGTGAAATGTTTTGACATTCCCTCAAAAAAGAAAGGGAAAATCCGTGCTTTTCCCGAGCTGGAATCAATGGCTGAGTTTGACCCTGAAGTGTGAAGAGTTTCTTTTTTCTTCTGCAATTCCATTTTTTAATAGAATTGCTTTCATTGGCAAATGAAAAAATATCCTAAGCCTAAGCGTAATTCTGCTCCAGAATCCTTGCAGGATTCCAAGTGGGATCTCACCAGAATTCCCACTCCCCTGTTGCAGGATCAGCCTGGGATAGGGGGATTTCTGGGCAGCCTTAAAAAA
>WAAG01066001.1:0-21976 GCA_013390105.1 Tichodroma muraria | reverse complement strand
AAAAAAAAAAAAAAAGCCTCATTGGTGACATATTCCAATCTTTTTTTCCCTCTCCCTGATTTTTCCCCTGTGCTTGACAAATGAACAGAAATTCTGGGATGAAAGAGAAGGACAGAGGGAGAGAAGGGAAAACAAGGAGACCGTTAAGTATAACAAATGGAATAAATCTCATCAGGAAATAATCAAAGGGAATGTCCCTTGTTCCAGATGCTGGAATGTTGGGCAAACCCCATGGGAAGAGAAAGGTATCCCGGCCCAAGCTGCCTTCTTTGCCATGCTGGGGCTTCCCAAGCTGCAGAGGTGGATTTGGGAAAAAAAATGCTGGAAAATCCTGCACGCTCAGAAAGCCGGGACGCAATTCCCGGTGATTTGGGGCATAATCCTGCATCCAAGTGTTTTGCCAGGTATGGCCACAGCAGGTGGGACTGAGGATGATGATGAGTGATTTCCTCCCAGAAAAACTCGGATTGAGCGACCTTCCCCGGAAAACCCTGCTACGAAGGAGCAGCCCCCATTCCCAGCCATCCCAATTTCCCCAGCAAAGCTGGGAGTGTTAATTGGATTTTTCCAAAACTTCATTTTTCCTAACCATGACATCATTTCCTCGCTGCTTTCAGCAGACGAATCCAACAAATGTTTCCTATTTTTCCTCGGGATTCAATCCCGAGATGGGCTCTGGCCTTGGCAGGAATTGAAATTTATGGCATTTAGGGACATTTATTTTCATTTCCAAGGAAAGGCCGAGCTGCACAAACATTTTTCATCCCGTTTTCTTTTCACTCCGTGCACCGCTTTTCCCTGCTGTAGGAATTATGAGATGTCTGCTTCCAGAGCCAAGGGGAAAAGGGAAAAAAAATCCCTGTTTTTTCAGGGGGAAATGTGTACAATTAATATCAGTTTACACATCTGGAATAACATCAAACATCTGCATCCCGGGGATTCCTTGGGACATAAATCCTGAAAGGGCCATAAAGAGTTGTTTAAGGACCTTGTAACAGCTTTTATTAAGGAATATTATCCATTATTAAAGATTTGTGGGAATAAGAGCTGTGGAAGCACTGCTGGAGTTTCCTCCACCCAGGAAACAAATTTTCCCAATAAAAAATAAAAAGCTGGAGTGGATCCTTGGCCAGTTCCAGTAAAGAGTGGCTAGTCCAGTTTATCCAAGCTGGATAAGCTCTGGAAGAGCTGCTGGTGAAGGAATGTTTAAGCAGGGCTGAAAACTCTGGGATGAAAAAGCAGGAGGTGCTTTCTGATCCCAGAGAAAACACCTGGACATGTTCCAGGCCAGACTGGATGGGGCTTGGAGCAACCTGGGATAGCGGAAGGTGGAACTGGATGGGATCTAAGGTCCTTTCCAACCCCAATCTTTCTGGAATGCTGGCATTGCAACCCCTCCGTATTGGGAATTCCCATCTCCAGCCAAGGAATTTCCCTTTCCAGCCCCTCATACCCAGGGCTGACTCTCCTCTAATCCTACTACAATTCCAGAGGCTCCAGGCTGTCAAATCCAGGTCTTACCTTCCCAGGAAAACAGATTGGAAGTGCTCTCAGCAATCCCCCTGTTTCCCAAAGGGTTTATTTCCCTCTTTCCTCCCTTCCAGGATTTGGTTCCCTGAAAGAAGGGGGTAGGAATTTTAGTGCTAATAAAATTTTATATCCTTTCCCTAATATTTACTTTTTTACATGGAATTTGTTTCCCAACTGTGGAGTACCTGACTCTGCAGGGGTGTAAAGGATTTATTGGCAAATATTTGGGATGGGGGAAGAAATTCCTCCCTCTTGTCTCCTTGTAAATGTTTTAATAAAATCAAATTATGGAGCATTTAGAGGGAAATTAATCTTTAATTTTACTGGAATACCAGAACATGGCCAAGCTGGCTCAGCATCTCCAGGAATCAAGGAGCATGTAGAGGAATAAATGGATTTAGCCAGGAATTCAGGAATTCGATTCCTGAATTTCCCACTGCCCGGGGGATGGGAATGCCAGCCCCATCCTGAGCAGGAGCCAGGAAAAGCCAGGAATGGAGACTGGGATCTGGCAGGGGAAGCTCCTGCATCTCATCCCCTTCCCATTGTCCCTGTGCCAGCAATCCACGGATCAGCATTCCCAGGAGCTGTGCTCCAGGCGTCTCTTGACCCCTGATCCCTCTCACAGTGCCGGTGGAAGGCCAGCATCTCCCAAGAGCGATCCCAGCTGCCCTATGGAATCACCTTTCTTTCCCAAATATTTCAGGCTGATCCAAAGCCAGGTGAGATCCAGATAATCGTGGGAATGAGGAGCTGGAATTCCAGCCCCAGGCAGGAAGAGGTGGGTAGCTGAGGGGATGGATCATGGGGAGTAAATCCACTGAGACAGGGAGATTTTACTCCTGTTTTAGAAGATCTTTAACAGAGAATTCAGGAATTGCAATTCAGGACTGGGAATTGAGAAGAAGTTCAGCTGCACAGCCAGCGCTGAGAAGAGCTCCAGGATATCCCGGAGAAAGGATCCTCCAGCCGGGAGAGGAGACAGAATTCCTGCCAACAACCACTCGGCAGGGATGGAGAAGATCCAGTGGCAGCTCCAGGCAGGTGGAGACAGGATCATGGAATCATGGAATGGGTCGGATTCGAAAGGACTTAAAAGCCCATCTCATCCCAGTCCCTGCCATGCCAAGATATTCCCATCATCCCATGGTTTTGGGACAGCAGGAATTGGGAATAACCCTTGCCAAGCACTGCATGTGGGTGCTCCATCCTTCCAGCCCAAATTCCCTCAGCCATGAAAAAGGGAAAAGCTGGATCTGCTTTCTGTTTCCAATCAAAGCCTGTTTTGGTTTGGGAAATCCCGACAAAAGCCATTCCTTATTTATGGACTGCAAACAACTCGCTTGTGTTATGATCCCAAAGTCATTAGGCATCACATTGGATATTCAGATGGATTAATTCCATATATTCCATGTATTCCATAAAAGCCAGGGGGGTAGCAAAGGGGCCCAACCCCAAGCTGCCTTCGGAGATATTGGCTGCAGATAATCCAAGCTTTTTTTGATTAAAACGGAGGAGAATTTGAATAGGAATGCATTGTTTGGAATCCATTTCCATCGGGCTCCGGAAGCATTCCCGCTCGGAGATAGATGTGGTTCCACTTAACAGGCGAGGGATTAAAAAAAGCCCTGGGGTTGGGGCTAATTCCCATCATTATGTGTTTTTGGGGAGAATAAATGGATTCACTGTAATGGGGCTGATTGGAAAATGACCTGGTTGGGCTGGGAAAAGGAAAGGGGCTTTTGGAAAACTGTTGGGATTCCGTAGGATGCTGAGGGATTGCCTCAATCCAAACTCTGATTGGAAAATTGTGGCTTTTTGCAGGCCGGTATTTGATCCATTAAAAGTGGATTGGTTTCATTCCCGATGTTTTCCTTGCGCAGGAATAGCATGAAATAAGCATGTGTCGGGCATTACTCGGGATAAACAGGGGAAGAAGGGAACAGGGGAGGGAAGCAGCGGCTTTAATTGGGAAAAGGAGCTGGAATAACCCAAAGTGATTCCACGTCACGCTGGTGGCACTGGGAGGAGGATCTGGCCCCTGGAATGCGGAGATGGAAAATCTTGGCTTTATGAGCTCAGCCCATCCAAGGATTGTTCCACAGGGACCAGGCGGGATGGCTTTGTCTGGCCCACATTTGTGCTATCCCGGGGACAGGGATCCTCCGGCTTCCCTTGGAGGACTTTTCCACATTCTAATTGTTCGGAAATTGTTCATAAAATTAAGGAGCTTGGAAGTGAACGAGGGAAGCCGGGTGGAGGCGCTCCATGGAAAGAGCCGCGGCCATATGGAATGAGTTAGGCCGGGAAGGCAGCGAGCAGCACAAATGAGTTCAAGAGACATCCCGATTTATTTCTGGAGAAGGGAAAGGCACCGGGAGCATGGAGAGAAGCGGGAGCTGGCTTTCACAGGGGGTTGGGAAAGGCAGGGAAGCTTGGAACGAGGACATTTACGGGGAGAGCACTCAGAGGACGTTTTTCCAAGGATTTTCTGGCTTTTTTGACTTCTGTAGTGTGGGACAATCCCTGATGCACAGAACTCCAGGGAAAATTTAGCTGGAAAAATGCTTTACCCACTGGGAGTATTGCTTTTATCCTGCTCCTACCCCAGCCTTATCCAGCACCGTCCCATGTGTGGTCGGAAATCCTGGGAATGCCCAGTCAGCCACAAAAACCTTTATACTGAGGACTGGGACACCTCCAGCCATTCCCAGTGCCCAGGAGGCCACTTCCAGTATGGTGGGAGTTTCCAAAGAAATCCCTGACACTCTCCCTCCCTGCAGAATGGTGGCACTGGGAAAGGGTGGAGGAAAAGGAGCTGGAGATTTCCCCAAATCCATGGATTGTGTCCAGCTTCCCTCAGGACCCGCGATGGCTCTGCGGGGGCATCTGCTGGCCGAAAGATTCCCAGGGATTCACCTGGGAGCGGCTCCTCCCTTTGCCATTCCCAGCAGGGCTTGGGAATCCTGAAGGATTGAGTGGGAATGTCCTCTCTTCCTTTTTCACGGGATAGGCAGAATTCCAGCGTGTGGGAAGGGATTTATCTCGACCTCAGGAGAAGGCACTGCTGGATAACCATGCCTGGGATGAGGAAGCACTGGAATGATGAAGGAGGAATATAAAGGGGATCGTGGAATCTCCTGAAAATTGGGATGTGTTGGAGCTGGATTAAAGCAGGAGCTGATGCTGGTCCAGGCACTTCCCAGCTTCCAGCCTCATTCCCAAAGCGGCCCATTGCCATTTGGATCCCCCACGAAGTGGAGTAACTGAGGATTTTCAGCCCTTCCAGATGAATTTGAGTGAATTCCACTCCCTCTGCAAGTTGCCCACGATCTCCTTGGAAGGAATCCCAAAAAACCCAAACAATGACACCTTAAGCTTTAAAATACTTGGAATGATTTCCTCCCAAGCCTTTCTCCAAACAGCTTAACCTCCCGTCAGAAAGGGGAGCTGCTGTTTACTTGGGTAAATAAAGCATTTTCCATGGATCTCTCGGCAAACAGATTAAAGGATTAAGCTAAAGACCTTTCCAAATTTTCCTATCGGGGTCCCGGAATCTCTGTATTTGATCCCGACCCCGCTGCCAGGCTGGGAGAAGATTTTTTCCCCCTCAAGTAAATCTTAAAAAGGGAGATTTTAAAGGATATTTTTGGTGCATCTTCCCTGTTTCCTCTTCACACAGCATTCAGAGCACAAATGGGACTCAGCCATGAGGAATTCCCGTTAAAATTCCCAATCTGGGAAGAATTTATTGGATTTCTAATAATAAATAGAACATTAATAAAGCGGAGGAATAAATTTCCCTCCCTGTCAGGGGCGTTTTGGCACTTGATAATTTGGGTACATAAATGGCTTTCCAAATGATTAATGGGATGTAGACGTGGAGAAATATTCCTTGGATTTCCAGGAGCCGTGATATTAATGTTGTGGTGTTTGAAGGGCTCCATCCCGAGGTGGGATTGTCCCATTTATTACCCCTCCAGACAGGAATGAAGGGGCTTTGATGTAAAATATTCCTTAAACGCTCTCCTGGATGGAAAAGCAGCATTTCCCCCACATTTCTGGCTGTGGAATTCCTCCCTGGAGCTGTTGGAATGGTGGTTTTTGGAATGGGCCGAGAAGGAATCTGGATATCAGTGGCTTCGTTTACTCCAGTATTTTAGGATTTTCACCATTCCCGATAACTTTGGCTTCTTTTGAGGTAAAGTGAGATTCCAAACAGCCAGATTCAGCTCTTGGACTATGGAGCTGTGAGTGCCCCATCCCTGGAATTCTTCATGGCCAGGTTGGATGGGGCTTGGAGCAACCTGAGAGAGTGGAAGGTGGATGGAATTTAAAGGTTTCCCATTAAAATTCCCTCAGTTTTCCTGGGTAAAATTATTCTGGTCCCAAACATCTCCCAAAGAAAGTTTTATCCCTTAAAATAAATTGGGGAAAAAAAAAATTAAAAAAAAAGTTCTGGAGTGCAAAACCTGCCCTGAAAATAATCAGCTTTTAAGTGGTGTTGGAAGCAGTCTCTAAATCCATGGGAGACAGGATTTTTATTGGAATTTGGATAAAAAGATGGAATGGTTTTTAATCTATGGGAGGTTAAAGTCACCATCTGAAGTTGGTTTGGGTTTTTTTTTTTTTCATATCCCAGGGTTTTTTTCCCCCCTCTTTAAACAGATCCCGCTCATTTAAAAATTCATAAATAAGGGAAGGTCGTCAGAGCCCACTCCATAAAATATTTGGGTCACCTTCCAGGGAGCTGCCGGGGCCTTTTCCAGGGTTTTTTGGGCAATATTTTACAGGGCTGTCAGCCTTATTATGGAATGATGGCCACTGGAATTCCTTCATCCATAAATTCCCCGTGCCATGGACATTTCCACCTTCATTAGGAGGAGAAGAAGGAACCACAGAGACTTTCGTTGAACTGAGGCTGAAAGGGGAAAATTCCAATGGGGCTGGGTTTGGGATGGTTTAATCCCAGATGTTCCATGCTGGAGAAGCTCAAATCGTGTGGAAATTTATTGTTTGGGTATTCCAGGGATTTTAGGCTGGACTTAAAGCCTGGGGCAGGTCAGGGCTGGGCAGTGCCAGGGAAATGAGGGGAGCCACTCCAATTTACAATCCTTGGATAATATTCCAGAGGAGTATATAATATTCCATGGAGTCATATATCCATGCTCATATATCCATCTATCCATGGATTTAGGATCGCATTTTGGCATCTCGGGTCACAATGCGGTGTTCAAGGCTCTGACAGTAAAAATGGAAAAGGAAACTTCCAAAGCCACAGAATTATCCCTAAAATCCAACACTGTCCACTTTTCCCAGGCAGCAAAGATCCTGAAACACGAAGAGCTCCCAAATACAACTCAGGATATCTTGGGGAAGCTGGAATTCCATGGATTATTTTAATCTGCCGTGCCATAATTAAGTGACCTCCTGTGTTCCGGCTGTGCTCCCGTTTGGCCGGAATCCCACAATCCGGAGAATCCAACCAAGTGCCCTTTTAAAATTATTTTAAGTCCATTATTCCAGGTTTTTAGGATAATTCCGAGTAAGTCGGGAGGGGAAGCCTCTGGCAGAGGATGAAAAGCTGGAGGCGGGACGGAAGACGAATTGTTATTGCTGGAAAACCAAGGAAAACAAACAATGGAATTCCCACAAAAATTAGTGATGACATTTGCATCCATCACTGGGAATTTGGCCATGGAATGCATGGCTCTGCTCCAGCCTGGAGTGTGCTTGGGAAAGATGGAGTCCAGGACTGGGAAGGATGGAATCCATGGCTCAGGAAGGATGGAATCCATGGCTTGGGTAGGTTGGAATCCATAGCTCAAGAAGGATGGAATCCCTGGCTTGGGAAGAATGGAGACACCTTGGAGGGACCAGGAAGGAACAGGCTGAGATCCAAATCCCTATCCTGCTCCATGGAAGGAATAAACCTGGATTAAACCTCCAGAAATGTGAGTGGTGGATATAGAAATCCCTGGAACTGGTCTGGGACAGGCTGGATAGGGCAACTTGGGATAGTGGAAGTGTCCCTGCTTCCATGGACGTAGAATCGGATGGGCCTGAGGGTCCTTTCCAACCCAATCCCAGTGTCTCATGGATGATGGAGAGGGATTCATCCCTAGGGAAAGGGGGTTTGAGCTGGGATACATCCAGCCACTTGTCACTAATTCCTTCCACTATCTATGGAGGCAGGAATTCCTGGGAAGGGGCTCTGCGGTGGGGCTGGATGAGGAGACCTCTCCACACCCTTTCCAGTCTGATTTGTCAGAGATGCCTCCCGCACGGAGAGCCGGCCTTCTGGAATGTTTGGATAACTCTGCAATTCCCCGCCTTGGCAGCCTTTCCCAACCTAAACACCGACAGCTGGATCCCATTTCTCCAGGCTGGGAAGAGGAGAGCGAGGTTGGAAGACGGATGGACGTGAAAGCTGGGATGAAATGAGTCGTTGGAATTGATCGGGAATCGGCTAGAGCTGAATTGAAGTCACTCAAAGCTGATCTAAGGCAACATCAGGAATATTCCTGATTTAAGGCCCTGCTTCTGGAGCATGCTGGGATGAGGGATGGGATTAATCAAAGCCGAGCCCTTCCAGCCACAGGAGTCTGGGATTTGCAAAGACACAGGGAAAGCTCTGGGCACATTTGTAACCACCCACCCCAAACCCAGGCCATTCCAATGATCCCGAGGACCAGATGGCATCACTGGAACATTCCAGTGTTCTGGGAGAAAAATATCCTATTTATTGCCCAGTTTTCCCATTCTTCCCGAAGTTTTCACGTTACTGTGGCTCCTTCAACTCCTGCTTAAGCTGCAGCTCCAAATCTCCCAAATACCACTGGCCACAGATGGAAAGGGAGGATTTTCCATTCTAATTCCCTTGAAAAAGCTGTCTCTTTTATTCAGGGGATCACCAAACCACTGGGATTTCACCCAGTCAGACTGGAATTTTTGAGTGACATTCAGAGGCAAGGTATATGTTTGCATCTCTTGCACATCCCAGGGAGCTGCCATTCCAAAGGGAAAAGACCCAGGGATGAAGTATTGAGAGAGGGGAGAGAATTTCATTTTCCAAGGGGTTTAATTTTTTGGGAGTAACGTTTGAGTTGTGTTTTGGAACAGGTTCCCAGAGAAGCTGTGGATGCTCCCTCCCTTGGGGTGTCCAAGGCCAGATTGAACAGGCCTTGGAACAGCCTGGGATTGAGGAAGGTGCCAGGGTTGGAAGTTGTCAGGGTTGGAAAGGGATGGGATTTAAGGTCCCTTCCAACCCAAAACAGTCTGGAATTCCATGATTCAAATCCTCCAGTTTGCCACTGAATCCCCAAATTCCTGGGGCAATTCACCCCATCTTACACCCAGAGCCCTCCATGTGCCTCACACTCTGGGAATCCACTTCCATGCACTGCTTGTTCCCAAAAACCTTCTCCATGTTTCCAGACACTGTCTCAGGATTAGCCCTGGGACCATGCGTCTGGAATATTTCATCGCTCCGGCACAGCTGAAAACATTCAGTGCTCCCTACGATTGTCCTTGGAATTGTAGCATGGGAGGGAAGAGCGTTTGGAGGGAAAGGGATCCCACTGCCTGGTTTTACCCTTCGGATTCATGTTGTGAAGATGCTCCATTGTTTTCTGGGATAACTCATCTCCACGACTGGTTGGATACAAGCATCCTTCTGGTGTCAGATATCTGACATTCCCGGCACGGTAATTCCTGGGAATGTTGCCCTCCCATGGCTCCAGCCCACAGGACTGTGCTCTCAGATGATTTCCTGAAATCCTGGGATGTATTCCATCTTATTTCCCATTTTGGTCTATTTTGACTCCTTGTCCAGCTACCAAATAAATTACAAAGATATTCCCGTGTCTCATCTTAATCCATAAGGAATCCTATCCCTCATTCTCTCATCCCTGTGATGCCCAGCATCCCACAATCCACCCTCCTGGCCACTCTTCAAAGAGAGGGGCATCCCAAAGGGAATTCACCCTCTCCTGACCATGGATTTAAACTTCCAGAGCAGTAAATCACTCTCTTTTTCCCTATTTTCCACCACCCCAGCAGGAATATCCAAAATCCCATCCAAAGCTGTCAGCAAAGTGAACTGGTGGGATGGAAACACTGCTCCCATGCCGTGTCCCCAGGCAACTCGTGATTCCCTGGATACCTCGGGAGGGTTCATTAAGCCGTCTCTGCTTTTCCCTCATCCCCATGTCTGTCTCCTGGAAAAGGGCAGGGAAAATCTGTTCCCTTTCCAGACCACACAAGTGCAAAAGGGGCTGGAAAAAACTCCCTCTGCCCTCTGCCTCCATTTTAACAGCTCTCCAAGGAAAAAAGGTCAGCAGTTCATGGATGGCAGGAAAGACCTACTGGGGACTCCGCTTATCCCAAACATTCACTACCCCATTCCCTATTTATAACAACCTCCAACAGGTTGAGCTTTCTCCCCTCAGAGCTGGATGAGTTTTCCATCTGGGATGTATTTTTAGTGCCTGGAACTGTCCTCTCTTCACTCCCAACATGTGTCGGGAGCTGCTCCGCGCTCCTGGATCCTGATAATTATTTTAGCGGCTGTTTGGGAACATTGGGAAACGTTGTCGGTTCAGCCCAAACCGATCCCAGTCAATCAAACGCCTGGAATAAGCTGTGGATAAATCCATGATTTCATCACCTCCAGCCCTCCGACCCCCAGGAACGGGAGTGATCTCACTCCACGTGTTGATGTGTCCTGGGAATAAATGAGCTCCTGAGCCATGCCTCTGGAATAAACTAAAACAATCAGAATGTGCAGGAAGAAAAACACCGCCCGTGGTGAGCTCCGCTCCCCCCGAACCCACGGCTCGACTGCTCCGGCCATAAATTATCCCTAATAAATCTCCTTGAATGTTTAATGCCGTCGCTCTCCTGCCAAAATCGGGGATTCGGGAACAGGCTGGACGAGGGGCTGAAATTCCTCGGGAATGTGGAAGCCTTTATTTGTTTTCCTTCCAAGTCTTTTAAATATCCCGGTGTTATCCCTCAAGCAGATGTCCAGGGAAAGGTTCCTGACCCATTTAAAACNTTTTTTTTTTTTTTTTGTGGGAATAAAGTCCAGTTTGGGGCTGGATTTGCTGGACAGCACCTGACAAAACTCGGGAACGGGAGTGTGGACCTTTAATAGATCCAGGGTGTGACTTTTAATGGCAAGGCCAAGGAAACGAAGATAAATTAAAGCCTAATTGGGGATGTTAACGGCTTTCCCAGGCTGCACATCTGGAGTCCAGGAGAATCCTTGGAAAAATGTTACAGTCGGCTCCTGTTGCACAGCCCGGCCACCTCCAGACCCATTCCACGCTTTTGTAGGAATAAAAATCCATCTTTCAGTGTCCAAAGCCAACACAATGATGGAGATTTTGATTTTAATCCTTGGCAGATTTGCAGCTTTATAAAAATTATCCCAAATCTGTCCAATAATCCCAAATTCCCCTTTCCCCAACTTCCAAGCTGCCCCAGCAAGGGAAGGCCACATGAAGACACTTCCCACTCCTGAGGCTGGGAATCTGTGGAAGTAAAATTCCAATAAATACAGGGAAATGGTTACAAATCCCACTCAGCGTTTCCCGTAATAAAATCCCAGGCCCTGGAAAACCAATGGATAAAAACTCCTGTGTCATATCCAGGAATAGAAGCATTCCTCTTTTCAAGCCAGTCATGGATCCAGTCTGGAATTATCCAGTGGAATTCCTGCAGAATTTTGGGAAACTGCTGCCAACCCATCCATAACCTCAGATACATCCCCTCCAATTTGGATTCTTGGCACAGGTGGATGAGAACGGCCCAAATCCTTAAGATCACAAGGAAAAAGCTGAGCCTTGGGGGAGGGGAAATGGGAATAAAAATCCAGGAAAGGAATAAAAGTCAGGGAAAATCACCTTTCAAAGCCTCCCCAGATGTCTCAATTAATTAATGAATTAATCAATCAACATTCCCTCATCCTGTTTGCTCCCCAGTGGTTTTGGGGAGCCACAGCAGATAAATCCAAGGAAATATCCGGTTCTCGGGAAGCAAAGGAGGGCAGCAAAGGACAGACGAGAACATCTCTGACACTGTCCCAGAGTGGGAAAATTTAAGTCACTTTTAGGCCAGGAAATGGAGTTTAGGATAAATTTTGGGATAAGCCCAGCAGATTTGTTCCTTAGGCTTGGGATTTGCTCCTCCAAAATCAATTATTGGGAAAAAAGAAGATTTTTCTCCATCCTCTCTTATCTCCTCCAGCTCCAAGGACAAAAACTGGACCCTTCCACCTTCCTGGAACTTTGCTGAACTTCCAGAGCCACCAAAAATCCCAGCCTGAGGTTTTCCAATCCTGTAATCCATGATTCCCAACAAAAACACCAGGCAAAAGCCATGGATTTTCTGATTTCTCCCCCACATTCCTGGCAGGTTTGGGAATGTTCTGTACTTTTGGGATCAGGTCCAGATTAGTTGTGCTGAAATGGAGGAAAACAGGGATTCATCCCAAAATGTGGGGATAGGGAGGAGCAATCCAGGTCCCCCCTCACTAAAGAAAGGATATGGAGGGGCCGGAGCATGTCCCAGGAAGGGAATGGAGCTGGGAAGGTGCTGGAGCACCAGGAGGGAGCTGGGAAAGGTCAGCCTGGAGAAAAGGAGGCTGCAGAGGGACATTCCCACTTCCCACAATCCCTGACAGGAGGGTGCAGCCAGGTGGGATTGGGATGTGCTCCCAGGGAATGGCAGGACAAGAGGGAACGGATGCAAGTTGCTCCAGAGAAGCTTCAGGTTGGATATTGGGAAAATTCCTTACAAAACAGTTGTCTTACCCTGGCAGGGATTTTCCAGACATGGATGTGGCAATTGGGAATGTGATTCCATGATTCTCTCACCTTGTGCCATGGGAATCTGCCCAGCAAACCCAGGCACATCCCAGCGGCTGGACAATCTGAGAAGAGCTCCAGGCTCCACTCCCTCATCCCACAGAATTCCTGGCTGTGTCTTTTTGGGGTTAAGGATTGTTGGTTTAGCCCTGGCAGCCCCAGGAGTTCCAAAAGCATAGGCTGTATCCAAGGAAAACACAAGGCAAGCTTGGAATTCAGGCAAACACAACACTAAAAATAGCAAATCCTTGACTCTTCTCACTTTTCTTCCCGTTTTTCACTCGGGGTCTCTCCAAGTTTTTCCCTACAGTGCTACTTCCCAGGGGTTTGATCCTGTTAAAACCAGCCGTGTGTAAAAACAAGACCCGAAATGCAGGGATTTGACCGAAAATCCAGGCATTTAAACAAAAACCCACCCAAGGAATTTGCTAAAATGGCCAAAGTTAGGATTGTGACATTCCCAAGAACACTCTGGCTTGGGAAGGGGTTGGATTTGTAGGATCAGTGTTTGCACTGGTCGGGGTAATCCCGATTTCCCTAGATCAGCATCTCAAGAGTCAGGGATGCTGCAGACATCCACATGGGGCACCATGACAATTCCGTGTCCCTGCTCCACAGAATCTCAGGGGTGGACCCAGCAAATGGGGATCAATTCCCAGGTCCTGGATGACTCAGGAGCACCTGATCCATCCCTGTCAGCATTCCAGGTTCCTCTACCTGCATCTCCCGGTAGAATGTGAGCCTTTGAAACAGGCACTGGGACACATCCCGCACTTCCCAAAAAAAATACAGGAAGGAATGCTGGAATGAGATGTTCCTTGGCTCTGTGCTTCCACCTTCCCTCTAAACAGCACCTGCTTCCCAGAAAAACACAAATCCCTTGGCATGTGCGTGTTGGGGACGGATATCCATCACCGTGCTCCCAGGAGCCAGGGAAAAGCTCCGGCATCCTTTGGCACTGGCATCCCACATCTGTGCTTCCCTGGTTCCATCCCACACCATTGGATCAGGGTCTGCCTTCCCAGCCCCATGGAAAGAGCCCTTGAAGGGGCAGCAAATGCCAGCCAGAGTTCGGGAAGCGGAGTGCCGGAGGGAAAACTCTGAAGGCACTTTAAAGATCCTCTCATTCCAAGCCCAGCCATGGACAGGGACACATTCCACCATCCCAGGCTTTTCCAAGCCCTGTCCCGCCTGGAACTGGACATTTTCAGGGATGGGGTATCCATAGCTTTTCTAGGGCCTCCCCACGCTCACAACAAAGAATTCCTTCCCCATACACAATTTATTAGAACTAATTAATATTTAATCCCAGCTATGGAAAACCTCAGACCTTCCCCTCCTCCTCGATCCGTCCATTGGTGCTCCCAAATTTTTGTGGAGACAGCCGCCAGGCAAAGGGATCTGCCTGGAATCCCAGGAAACCTCTCCGTCAAGGAAAGATCAAAGGCTCCATTTCCCCCCGGATATTGGGCTCCGTGTGCTGGAGGTGGGAGAGGACGGATTTACAAGGAAAAGGATGAACTCCAGCCAGTGGATTAATGCAGCACTCAATTCCAATGAAATCCTGGAGTGGGAGCTGATGCATTCGGGATAACACATTTGGGTTGGGCTGGAGAAATTCCAGCTGCAGGAAGGAACAACCTGGGAAAACAACAGAAATTTTGGGAATTGATCAAAATAAGTTTGGGATGAGGCATTTTTCAAGCTGTTCCTTGGGAATTTTTATCTGCTCACAAAGATTTTAGGGAATTTTGGGCTCTGTTCCCTTTTTTCCTGTGTTTTCATTTAAGGGGATCCATCTGGAATGGTGTCCCTTGACCTCGGCACGGCCCAAGGCCAAGCATGGCTCATTTTCCACTAGAAATGCAATTTTCAAGGAAAAATCCAATTTATTTCCATCCAGATGTTTTATCCTCATTGTCCTTTGAGCAATTCCCTTTTTTGTCTTACAAATTCCAGGAAAATCCAACAAAAGTATTCAGGATTTGTTCCCAAATCCCGAGTTTTGTAGCTGACACATCCCAAACCTTTTTTTCTTTTTAAGGCACTGGAATTATTGTTGGAATTATTTGAATTATTTGAATTCTTAAAATTCCTTTCAAAAATAAAAAAACTTCCCAAAACCTGGGGTTTAATACAGCCTGTCCTGGGATTCAGGAAGGATCAAAGGATGCATGAATGGCCCCGTCTCTGGAATGTTCCAGACCGGGTTGGAGAAACTTAGGATAGTGGAAGGTGACCCTGCCCATAGAACGGGATGAGCTTTAAGATCCCTTCCAACCCAAACGATTCCATGATCCCAAGATTTTCCCAACTCCTCCACCTGTTTACCCTGTTTTTAGGGTAAAATAACAGCCTCCAGGTGGACACGGCATTCCAGAGGGATTCGGCATCACCATCCCTACCCCTGCTGTCCATGGAGGTTCTCTCCTCCATTCCCAACAAAGGCATTTCCCAGGTTTCCAGGAATGTCCAGGAATCACCAGTTAGGAATTCCTGTTTATACTGAGAGAGATGATCCCAAAGAATGATCCTTAAATCCCCGAACTCTGGCTGCCCTCTAGCTTTTCCACAAAAATCCCAAGCCCCAGAAAATCAAATTTCTGGGATTCCTGAAGTTTTTCCAGCAGGAGGAGGGAGATCCTGGATTCCATCTTCCATTGGAGGAAGGGTAGGGATTCAACAAGGAAAAATTTTATTGACCTGGAAGCAGGGAGGCAGAGCATGGATTCAGGAGTGGTTTTTATCAGGAATACTCAAAAAAATCCCAAATCCCTGAATCCAGAAGGCATCCGCCCTCCTCCCTCCCAGCTTCTCATCCCAAATCCATCTTTCTCCATCCTTTATAGAGTTAAGGAGAGCTTTGCCCATCTGGAGCATTTCTGGAGCCGTTGAACATTCCGGCTTCCCACCTGTTTTCGTGAAAATTGGGAGAAGAAGGAAAGCCAAAGGCTCGGCAGGGACACAAGCCTGGGAATGCTGGGACTTGGAAGATTGGCATTGATTTACCCATTCCAGCTTCGGGAGATCCAGGAGGAACCATAAATCAGGGAAAAGCCAGGCACAGCCACTCTCCGGAGTCTGGCACCTGAGAATTCCAAAGGCAAGAAAAACCCCAAGCTCCCCTTCCCGTGCCAGGAGCTTGGAGCAGCTCCTGAAGCTGATATAAATCAGTTTTCCCTACCCTGCTCCAGACAAAATTCCAGCTGCCTGGTTGTTTGGATTTGGATTCCCCCTCCTTCTCCTTATTTTTCCAGCCAAGGCGCCTGGAATGAAAAACAAAGCCCAATGTGCCATGACGGAACTTCCAGGCATTGCTGCCAGGCAAAGGAAAAATCCTGGGAATAACCCCGCTTAGATCCCTGGCCCAGGGGGGCAGCACAATCCCAGATATTGCTGCAAGGTGGGGAGAAGCCCTTCCCAAATATATCTGGAATGCATGCATCCCTCATCCCATTTCCTATAGCGTGGCTGAATCTCAAGACCCAAAAAATCCCATGGAACTCAATCCACACCTAGGAAACAGGGAAATGGGATAACCTGGACTCTCCTCTGATGATTTTAACTCTCTGGATTAAACACACCTGCATGCTAAAACCTGGGAAAAGGGGATCTAATGTTCAGTTTTCCGATGGATATTCCTGTCCCCAGCAGATGGATGTGATGCCCATTCCCTGTCCCATATCCCTGATCATTTCCAGTTAGGAAAAAACAAACAGCTGTGAGCTCAGTTTTTTGGGAAAAGGGAATATTTAGACCTGCATAAATATGAGAGTAACACCTGGAAACAGGGATAAATCCAGCTTTGAATGTTTTTTAAGTGAAATCCAACAATTCCATAAGGGAATCAATCAGCTTTGGAATACAGGTGGATCCCAAGGGGGGGATTTAGGGATGATGGTGGTGGATGTCTGGAAAAGGGGGAAAATCACATCAAATCCCAGTTTGGTGTTGTCATTCCAGCCCAAAATAAACCCCATTCCCCCTGTTTTCCAGACTCCAGGATCCTGGAAATCTGGAGGAGCTTGGGATAAACCTGTTGTAGCCGAGCAGGAAGGGAAGAAATTCCTTTTCCTCTCAAAAAAGGGGAAAACTTTGGCTCAGGGAAATGTGGAATAAAATCAGGAATTGTTTGGCATTAACTGCAGCATTCCTCCTTTCCCCTCCCCATTTTCCCTCAATTCCAATGGTAGCAGTGGAATTCCCCATCGCACATCAGGGGCATCTGAACTGGAAATCATTACCCAGGATTTTGGGAACATTGTGTGAAGGGAAGGAAAAGCTGCCACAGTTTCCTGAGGTGGGGATTTTGGGATGCGTTCTGCATTTTTCCTGTTTTCCAGTTTCCTCTGGTCTCCATTTAGGAGAGGAGGGAGGGTTCCAGAGGCATGGGGAATGGCGGACCCCAGAATCGCGAATCCAGAATGGCAAATCTGGAATGGGAAATCCGGAGTGGCCACAAAGGGGGAGGCACTTGGGAGCTGGGGAATTTCTTTCCTTTAATATCCTAAATTCTGGCATCCTGATCCTTAAAGCCCGGCACTCCAAGGGCTTAGAATGGGGATATCCGGGACAGCCAGAATCCCAATACTGGGATTATCCTATGGCTGGGGCTGGAACTGGGACCAACATCCGGATCCAGGATTTTGGGGCTCCTTTGGATGCTCAAGCATAGACCGCTTGGTTATTCTCACAATTTCCTCCCTAAATCCTAGGACACCTCCAGGGATGAGGACTCCAAACCCATTCCAATGTTTTCCCCCACATCCTCAGCTCCAGGGTGAAAACAATGGCCGGGATTTTATTTCACTGTGATCCCAACGCTTGGCTGGGCTTTTCCTTGGCTTTCTTCCTGCATTTTTTTTTTTTTTTTAATCCAACCAGATGAAAAACCCGGAGAGAAATAAATAACATTCCAAGGCCATCCATCAGCCGGGAATGAGCGCAGGGCTGTTCCCTGGAACTCCCATTCCTGCCAGTGGCCAAGGGAAATCAGCGCTTCCCATCAATCCCAAAGTCCATTTTTCAGCTTTAATGAAGACGTCCTTTTCATGGAAGTGGAGGGAACATAAACAATCCGAGCCATGGAAAATGAGGAATGAACTGCCTGGAAAACCTGGAGCTCGTTTGGACTTCTCCAGCTGAACAGGGCTGGAGGCTCCTGAGTTTTTTCGGCTGTGGTTGGATATTGAGAAGGTAAAAAACAGGGAATTTTTAGAAATAGAGCTTGGAATGAGCTCCAGGAGCATTTTCCATTGGTTTTGTCCCACTGGAGTCGGGAATTAATTGGCTGAGTGGGCAGGGGGCACAGGCACACACAGAATTCCTTGGAAACAGAGGCACAATCCCAGAATTAGGGAATTGTTTAGGTGGGAAAATCCCTCTGGGATTAGAGCCCAACCTGTGCCTGATTCCCAGATCCAGACATTCCTTGGACATCTCCAGGGGTGAGGATAAATCCCATTCCAATGCTTTACCACCCTTTCCATGAAAAAATTCCTCCTGAATCCAACCCGACCCTCCCCTGGCACAGCCTGAGGTGTTTTCCTCTCATCCTGTCCCTTTTCCCATGGAAACAGAGAGACCTTACGGATCTGTTCCTGAATGTATGGAAAACACTCCGAGGGGAGCCATTCCAAGTTTTTCTTTTTTTTTCAGCTGAGGAGCTGGGAATCAAATCGCATGCAGGCTTGGAAAACCATTCCCACTGTGCTGCAGTAGCACAACCCTAAAATTCCATCATTCCCAGGAAAAAATCCCCAAAATCACCTAAAACATGGGAGCAAAGTTGTCCTGAGATTTCTTGGATAAAGGGTTCACCATTCCAAGAATTCCCTGGTTATTTCCTTCACCAAATCCTCAAAGGATTCATGGAAAGGTCACAAACAAATCCACACCTGTTTTAAGAGGAATTTTGGGGTTTGGAATTTTTGGATTCCCACCAAATTTCCCCATGGAAAACGGGAATGTGGCTGCCAAAACTTTGTCCTATGCCATTCGCACCAGCTTGAAGAGTAGCTGGAAAAAAACAAGGAAAATTATAAAGGGGATACTCAAAATTCCCTAAATTTAGATCAGGATGAGTTTGGTTTCCAGGCTCCACCCAAGCCTGGAATTCCCAGGAAAATCCTGGAGATGTTGGCACAGGTGGCAGCTCCAGGGGCTGGGAATGATTTGATTCCACATGTGGCTCCCTCACACTTCCAAGGATTCCCAAAATCCCCAAATTATTGCCAGGTGTGGGAGTCTCGCCTTTGGAACCAGGGCTGACTGGAAATCAATGGGATTGGGAGCTCCTAATCCCAACAGCTGCAATCCAGAGAGTTCTGTGGGATCTGGAAGCTCTGGGGCAGGAACTGCAGGCCAGGCTGGATGCTCCTTATCGTTCTTTTCCTGATCAATTTATGGATAGAATTGCAGCAGGAGCCTGGATCTCCATCGGTGCTTCCCTATCCCCACTCCTGCTAAGAATTCCAGCCAATTTCATTTGTCTCTCTTCCCAGTCTCACTTTTCACTGCTCCCAGGAGTGTTCCTGAGGCAAATATCCCCTCCTGGAAAGTCTAAACTATCCAGGGATTTCACTGCTCCTCTTGGGAAGCTTCATCACATCCCAAAGGAAAAATATTCCCACATTTCCCACTCCTGATGGGAGAGAAATGATGGCATAAAGATTTTTTGGGATAACTTTGACATCCAAGCCTTTTCCCATCCCTGGAATTCCCATCCCTGGATGGGGCTTGAAACAACCTGGGATAGTTGGAGGTGTCCCTGCCCATCCTCACAGGATGATCCTTAGGATTCCTGTGCTGGGAATCAGCTCCTGTTGGAACACTGGGAAGTAAACGTAAGGATTGGGAGGAAAAAAATTCTCCATGCTCCATCAGCCTCCAGAGCAGAAGGAAGGTGTGGAAAATTCAGGAGCTGCTTTATGGCTTCACACCTCATAAACTCAGCCGCTGGGAATTTTATGGGAGCTGTGGGGGTTCTGTTCCCTGGGAAAAGGGAATTCCAGACCCACAGCACTCCTGTGTCTTCCCAACCCGGGATTATTCCAGGGAATCACAGGAATCAAAGAGAAAATCCAGGATTTTAACAAACTGGGGAAAACCAGAGGGATCTTAATATCATGGAATTCCAAGCATTCCACAGTTCTTCCACATTCCTGGAAGGCAGAGCCACAGGATAAGGAAGTCCCTAAGGATAGATCCAGGATGTTCCTGGTGCACCTCAGTCATGTCCAGGCACTCTCCTGGGATCCCTCTCCCCATCATTCCTTCCTTCCATGCTGGGATCCATCAGAATTCTCCTTCCCAGCACTGTTCCACTGAATCCCAGAAATCCCCTCCTTCCTGGCACAGCCAAGCTCCCACCATCCTGGAACATCCCTTCCCTGCCTATCCCACAGGAAAGGCGGATCCCACCTAGATCCATCCGAAGGACTTTCCCACCACGCCCTCCCTTCTCTCCCTTTGCTTTTCCATCTCCAACAGGATTTTTGGGAGGAACTGGGATGCTGGCAAGTGGGATGGATTAATTAAATCAGGAAAAAAAAATGGGATTGAGCCCAAAATATTCACAAATATCCAATTTTATTCCCTGGAAATGAAGCACCAGCACCTTCTTCTCCCTTCCCATCTCTTGCTTTTTTGTCACTCACTTCCAATATATTTTATCCTATTTTTCCCCCCTCCTGTATTTTTCCAGCACTTTTCCCCCTCGGCTTTTTTAATCCCAGCCTAGAAAATTCAGGATGACCTCACTTGCCCAGGAATGTTGTTGTTGTTACCCTTGGAAAAGCTCCTTGCCTGGAGTTGTATATTTGCCTTGGCTACACCCGGCTCAGATCCGACTCGGATTTTCAACCTTCCCAAAGGTTCCCGAGCCCGATCCATCTCCCAAACATGCCATATATCTCCCACTTTTCCAAACAGAGATGGATTTCTCCCAGATTTGTTTGGTAAATCCCGGCCCACATTCCCAGTTGGAGCTGTCGGAGTTCCTACTGTTTGCTCCGTGTTGGTGGCCAAGCCTTAATCACCCAATGCTTCCCAGGAGGCCATAAATCCAGGGAATGAGCCAGGCCTTTGTGCAGGATTTGGACAGGGCTGAATTTCAGGGAAAAACGGAGCTGGGATTTACGACCCTCTGGGGTTGGAGGCTTCCAGCATTCCCAGCCGTGTGAAAACAGATGGATGCACAGACACTCCGGCACATCCCGCCTCACCTGAGACTCCCAGCACTGCTTCCAAATGGGAGCCAGATGCCCAGAGAGGTCTTCATTATCCAGACTTCTGATTTTCCTTCAGGATTCATCCAGAAGGATTTCCTTAGGAAGGGATCATCCCATTCCCACCCCCCTGGGACACCTGGGAATGAGCTTGGAAAAGCCCCAGCCCTGCCAATCCCACCCTGATCCCTCCTTTATCCAAAGGGGATTTTCCAGGTGGATTTCTGGGATATCCAAAGAGATGCAGCCAGATGTTTCTGGACATCAGCAGCGAATTTTCCCCGAGTAAAACCTTGCTCCCACTTTTCCCTGGCGAATGGGGTCAAGGGGCATGGAACAGGCACTTGGAGCCTCCCAGATTTCCTCGTGTGGGTGGAAAATTTGGAATATTTTTGATCGTTATTCACAACAATAAAATCTGGAGGATTTGAACCAATGAATCCCAAGTTTCAGCCCAGCCCTTGGAGCAAACCTCAGCTTCCCAAGAGTGGGAATTCCATATCAGGAATTGTTTTAGAGAATAACAGGTGCCAGAGGCTGTGGGACCCTCTGGAATGTGGCTCTGCTCCCGTGGGAGCAGCACCCCTCCAACCCATGTGGATTTTCTCAATATCCAGGCATAACGTAATTAAAATACTAACTCCAAGTGTTCCAAGCTGGAATGGGGCAGCCCCATTCTCAGAAAAACAGGATACCCATCCAAAAATGGGAATTCCCTGGGAAAGTTTTCCTGTCCAGGAGAAGCATTTGGCATCTCCAGAACTGGGGCTGGCTCATCCACAGGGATGGATGGAATTTCCTGGAAGATGAGGTGCTCGTGGGAAGCAGGAGCAGAGCTTCTCCAGTTGGACACCAAAAGGTCCCACCAATGGCGGGCAGAGGAAAGCTGGACCGGAGCAATGGCAGCCCCCGGAAGGAGCTGGAGAGCAGGAAAAGGAGCCGCACCACAAGACGGGTGTGCCTTTTGGCTTCGGGGACTCTGCTCCTTGCTCCTTGGGGTTTTCCTGGCGTGAGGCCGTTGGAAGAGTTGTCTTTCAGGGCCTTAAGGGTCTCGCGCCTCGCACTTTTCAGAGACTTTGCGGTTTTTTCTGAGTGCTTTAGGAGATGGGGCTTCCTTCTCCTTGAGATTTTTATTCTCGAGGCCTGGGGACTCCGGGGGCTTGGCAGATGCCAGCAGCGGTGCTCGCTGATGGTGTCATCATCCGGTGTCACGGCAGGGCTCGGCGCTGCTTCTGCAGGCTCCCTCTCTTCTTCCAGGTTCCGAGGGAGCGCTGGCACCGGACGTGACATCATCACACAGCGCCTCAGGTTGGTGCTGCTGCGTGCTCCCTCTCTTCTTCCAGGTTC
>WAAG01065999.1:0-14148 GCA_013390105.1 Tichodroma muraria | reverse complement strand
CCTCTGCAACAAAGAGAGTTATTTATAGAATTGTGCTGCCAGTGGAGAGTAGCTCAAATGAGAGCTACTGAGATTTACTATATGTAAATCCCACATTTGTAAAAGTGAAGGAGCTTAACGCAGGGTGAAATATACTTGCCAATGGATTTGAAGGTTATGTGTTAAATCATACACACTAAATGACCTGGGTTTTAAGAAAGATTGTGTGATTCTGAGATTTCTGGAGCTGCTGTATAAATGTTCCTTCTTTTATTAGACAGGAGCAGTGCAACGGGAATTTTACAAAGACAGTGACTTGAAAATAGGGGCAGTAATTAATGTTTGGGGAAGGCAAATATTACTCTGTGATTGTGATGAATTCACTAAAGAACATTACAGAAAAAAGTATGGAATTGGTAAGTAGTGATAATTATCCTTTCCTTATGAACATTTTTATGCTTCCGAATTTAACAGAGCTGTCTTCAAATTTTATTACTGACAAAACATGTTCATTAAAACCTTTAGCAATAACAGTCTGTTGTAGGCTGTTAGCAGCAAAGCAGTAATTTTGCAGGTAATCCAGAAGGGCTTTCTTGTACATTTCTCCATTTAACACTAGCACATAACGTATACGTTCTGCTCCTAATGCCTCTATTTGAAAACTACAGTGACAAAATAGTCATATGGATAGACTGCCATTTCTTCTTCTCTCCTTCCCCCTCCCCTTCCAATAGCTGTGTTTGCAGTCAGAAAATAATAAAGAGCATGTAGTAAGTGGGTAAGCAGAATGAGCTCAATTATTCCCCCTTATACTGTATTTCATTTTATATGGATGTCACAATCCTCACATAATAAAATTTTCTGACACGACAGTTTTAGTCTTTCACATTATTGGTTTTTACAATGCAGTTTTGTGTATTCAGGACCATTAGAGTATATATCTTGTGAAGTTTCAGTACTAAATTCTGGAAACATTTAGCAACCATGTCCATTATGGAAAGGCATTTTGGAAATGAATAACAATAGAGGCTTTCATTTATCTTTGAATGTCCCCAGTCAGACTTGCTAATGGTTCCATCATGGACATCTTCCTGCAAAAATGACTTAGTTATTTTCCAGCAGTTTATGCATTCAATAAATATAGCTGAGCATCTGACTATTCAGAGATGGTTGGAAGAATTCTACTATGGCCTTTCCCTGCCACTGTGAAATAAAACACCTGAGCAGAGTATGTCTGTTACCTTGTGATCTGATAGAGTGTGTGTGTGTATCAGAGCTTGTCTGCTGCATTGGGGGAATTAAATGGTGTAGCATTGCCATTCAAACACTAAATTTCTTATTTGACAAAATATTTCTCATTAGGACTTTTTCAATAATACCTTGGCATGTCTGTACCAAAGTAAACCTGATCTTGCTAGTGTGTGAGGAAGGCATGTTCAATAACCATGGTATAACCTGTAATAATAGCAAATTTAACTCTAGAGATGCAAAATAGGGGCTTCTGCTCTGGGAATTTCTTCAGCTAAGGCCACTGCTGCTTTTTGGCAGCAATATCCTCTGTCTGAGGAAATTATCCTGAACAGAGAAAGGGGATTTCTTACTCAGGGTAGACAATAAATGAAATGCAGCTGACCATCCTGGATCAAACAAGCAGTGCGACCGAGTGATACACAAATGCAAAGGCCCTTCCCCTCCTCTAATGCTGGCTCAGTAATTGCTGTTTATGTCTCTGGATGTTAAAAGTTAGGTGGTTTGCAAGTTAGGGGAATTCAGAAGTTGCTGATGTGCAGAATTCTAGAAAGCTGAAACTGTAGGTGGTCTAGTCTGTTCCTGTTCTGCAGTAAAGGAGATTTCTTTGCCTCCTGAGGTATCTTGTCCTAACCTCATAGTTAAAAATGCTGCTTAAAAGCTACTCTGAAGCTTACTTGTGTAAACTGAGAGAGTAAATTTTTTCTCTTATCTCTGTTGGACTTGGGGAACAACTGCTCAGTATCCTCTTTTAGTAACAATCTCGTACATATCTGAACACTACTCCTATACAAAACCTTACTCCCCTGCCCCCATCCCAGGCCATTTGCTGCTAAGGGAAAACCTTTCAGTCTTTCTCTGTAGTCCATTCTTTTCTATCTGTGATAATTTTTCTCAATACTCTCTCCAGTTTCTCTACCTCGTTGACACCAAACACACAAAGATGCGCTCTAACAGAGACCTTTGGGAAACTGGAAAGTGTTTTACACATACCCTTAAGGAGATATGATGGCAGAGACTCTGGCTGACATGGAAGACTATCCATCTTGATGCAACCAGTCTTGTTCACAGACAATACTTTCTTAGAGCTAAGGGATTCACACACTTCACTGCAAAATTCTTTCCTGCTTTCCCCGCAAGGATTAAAAAATGTAGGTATGACTTTTTAACTGGAAGGTACCAGGAGTAGAATCAGGGTAGGTTTTGACTTAAAAACAGGTTTTTGGAGAGAACTAGTGAGTGTTCACATTTTACTCTTAGTGATTTTCACATTTTGTGTGTGTCTGTGGATGTACAAGGTACTCCCAGTGGGCTCAGTCCCACAGAGTGCTCAGAATTCCACTCCGATCCAATTAAACACTGGAATGGACTTAATTGCAGTTCCAGTCCAGGGAGACCATTTACTTGAGCAAGAGTAAGCAAGTGGATAAATTAGTTCTTACATCAAGGCACAGTACTCAGCACCTCATGGCATCAATCCAGCTGTTTCGTTATTGTGTTTTTACATTACTCCCCTTCAATTTATACTCTTCTGCCAAAGCCATTAAAGAAGCTGACATTCATTTTTGAGTCTGCAGTTTCAGCACAAGTTGCCTGCATACAGAATTTGCCTTTTAGGAGAATGAGGAATAGTTTAGATTTCTCTTGAAGAGCATAATATATTTCTAATGTGGAGTTTGCCTATTTTAATATGTTTGTGAAAAGCAGTCCATGGATGAATGTAGCTAATGCTCTTCAGCAGGAAGCTGATGGCATTGCTGTCACCTAGAAGTACTATGAATGGAAGAGGAAATGCATTGGTGTGTGAAGTTACCTGTCCAGACTTGCTAGTGCAGCCTCAGAGGAGGAGAAAAAGACTCCGGAGCCATGCAGGTGTTGTGGGCACCCTGCTGAAATGGGAAATAGGCTGATGTGCAGTGGGGGGAAGCTGGTACTTGTCCTTCTCACTTAATACAATATCTTAGCACAGAGTGTAAAATATTCTTTCTTAAATAACAGATTACTCAAGATGGAACAAAACCAGGAAAATCTGGTTTCCTACTGCTTTTTCTTCCCTTTCCCGGCACCTCCCAAGCCTGGCTGTTGAGGCTTTTCACAGCACCCTGCAATCCCTCTCCTGTGCTGGCTCTCCACCCCTCCCACCCCCTCATTTCTCAGGCTCCGGCCCTGACCCGCTGCCGGGGCAGGGCCGTGTGCTGGTGGCCAGGCAGCTGCTCCTGGATAACAGGGATAACAGCTGACTCCTTGCTTTCCCCTCAGCGGGGCACTAAAGCCTGCTGCCAATTTTCACTAGGCTTGTCAGAGGTCAGTGTCTCCACTACACGTGGTGGAGACTGAGCAGCAGCTTCTAAATATACTTGTACATATAGAGATGCCTTTTTTTGCCCAGGTAGCTGTAATAATCATGAAGTAAGACTGTAAATGGAGATTTTCTTTGAATAAGGATAAACACTGTCATGTTTCAGCTGCATGGACAGTTCTGTGAGCACTAGGTTTTCTCTATTCCTGCATGTAAAAGTTGTGGACATGGCTTTTTTGCCATCTTATTTTACTTCTTGCCTCAGTTGTGAAGCAGACTATCACTAGAAAGTCTCAGCTGTTTGTCATACATCTCCTCTGATGTATACAGAACACCATGCTAACTGCCATCTCCCTAGGTTATCACCACCTCTTTATATTGTCCAAGTCTAGTGGGATTTCTCTTTCCTGTTCCTGGCTTTAATGCTCAGAGGTGCCTGTCCTCTTCCTCCAAAGGCAGAATTTTTTTCCTGCTTCTATACCCTGATATTCAGCATAGTTATCATTCTAATCCAAAGTATGTAGCACTTAGCTCTTCCTTGAAATATGGTCTTATCCAGCACATGAAGGTTTTCCTGCAGTTCTTCGATGAGGGCAGAAGGTATCTCACACTCTATACCAAAATCTCAGAATGTATATTAAAACAGAAAGCTGCCAAGCTCGTTCAAGCTGGTTTAATGTTACCTCTCTGGCAACAAATTCTTCTTGAGGAATGTAATTTTTCTTACTCAGAAGGCTTTGCTATCTTCAAATTCTTTATATGCTAAAGATGTGACTGGAGCTCTTTTTTTTTCTTGCTGTTCCCAGTGCTTGTTCCAATCTCACTCAAGTTTTGATGTCATGAGAAATCTGCAAGTATGTGGTCCATGTTTGATAAACAAAGTGCAATAACCCCCCAACCTACTGTAGTAACAAAGGATGAAACTATACATGGCAAAAATATCTGTGCTATTCTTTCTTGAAGTGTAAATTTGTAATCCCAGACTTTCACTTTACTCTCTACCCACTGTAAATTTACACTGAAAATTCTGTAGCCTGGAAGAAGCGAGAATTGATTCCTTTTCCAGACTGGACAGAGGTAATTTTCTTAAACACCAGTGATCACCTTGACAAGAGTGCATTTTGTGTGTAAGTGCCAGCTGTCTGTCTGATTCTGCCCTAATGCTGTGTGGAAGAGCAAAGATGAAATCAGTTTTGAGCTCGGGTAGCTGGCTCTTCACAAGTTCCAGGAATGAGTTTTTGACTAGTTTTTTAACCTACATTTCTCCATGGCAAATTTTTTCTGAATTTCCTCATTCACAGGAGAGAATGAGTTTATAATCCTTTAAAATCCTGGAAAATATAGGTGACACAAGGCTGGATGTTTGTATTTTTCTCTTTAGTGAACCTAGACAGGTGAGGGTTGGTCTCTTGTCTGAGGTAGCAACTGACAGGACAAGATGAAATGGCCTCAGAGGAGGTTTATATTGGATATTAGGAACCATTTCTTTACTGAAAGAGTTGTCAAGCTAGAACAGACTGTCCAGGGAAGTAGTGGAGTGGAGTCACCATCTCTGGGAGTGTTCAAAAAATGTGTAGATGTGGCACTCAGCGACAAGGTTTAGTGGTGGATCTGTCAGTGCTGGGTTAATGGTTGGACTTGGTGATCTCAGAGGTCTTTTCTAAAATTAGTGATTCTATGAATGACACGAGATAATTTTACTTCAGGGATGAGATGGGAACCAATGGGCTGAACTTCCTTTTGTATTTTACTTACTACGAGCTTCACTTGTGAAGGATTCAACACATCCCCCAGGGATAAAACATAATTCCTCTTAATTTATAATTTCCTTCTAGTTTATAAATCTAATTTTCATCCACATGTGCAAAAGTTTACAAGCGGGAAATACTTTAGTGTCTCTTAATGAATGCCTTATGCATGGGTGTGAATGTGCGGACTGTGAGCAGAGTGTAAACACGGGAGCTTCTTGTCACTTCTCTGCGGCCAGGGTCCCGCGCAGGTGCCCTGGTACCCTGGGCCTTCTGGCAGGACCTGTGACCCCTGAGCAAAGAGGTGGGGCTTGTGTCTGCCAAAATACGCTGTTCCATATTGCCTAATTAAAAAATTAGCGCTCGGGCGGATGAGCAGCATCAGCCCCCGCCGCCTCCGCCGCGCCGCCACCGGGTGGCGCTGTGGGAACGCGGAGCCGCCGTTCCTGGTGCCGCTCCCGGCGCGGGAATCGGGAATCCAGCGGGGAATCCAGTGGGGAATCCAGCGGAGAATCCAGCGGGAAATCCAGCGGGGAATCCAGCGGGGAATCCAGCGGGGAATCCAGCGGGAATCCAGATCCAGTGGGAATACAGCGGAGAATCCATCCGGGAATCCAGTGGGGAATCCAACGGGGAATCCAGCCGGGAATCCAGCGGGAATCTCGCCGGGGGATCCTTTGTGCTACCTGCGGTGCTCAGCACCTGTAGGCATCGGGGTTTACTTCCCTGCTCCATCTATGCTGATTTACAGGCTCCCTGTTTATGTTACCAGGAATTGCCTGCATCAAGCACTGGAGCTGTGAAAATGTGGTGTTTTGGTCACAAACAATGCTTAGAAAATAGGGGATCTCATAAAGTTTAATGGGAATCTCATGAGGTTTAATAGGAACAAGTTCAAGGTGCTGCAGCTGGGCTGGGGCAATCCCCAGTATCAATCCAGGCTGCAAGATAAGTGGATCCAGAGTATCCAGGCAGAGAAGGACGTGGGGGTGCTGGTGGGTGAGGGGCTGGACATGCCCTGGCCGTGTGCCCTCTCAGCCCAGAGGTCAAGGAGGTGCTGGGCTGTATCCAAAGAACTGTGAGCAGCAGGTGAGGGGAGGATTCTGCCTCTCTGCTCCACTCTTCTGAGACCCCACCTGCAATGCTGCTTCCAGCCCTGGAGGTCCCAGAACATGGACCCATCGGGGAGAGTCTAGAGGAGGCACCAAGCTGATTACAGGTAAGGAACACCTCTCCTATGGGCAATGGCTTGGAGAGTTGAGCAGTTCAGCCTGGAGAAGGGAAGGCTTTGGGATGACCTAAATGTGGCCTTCCAGTACCTGAAGAGAATGGACAAGAAAAAAGGAGAGAGACTGTACAAGGGCCTGGAGTGACAGGTCAGGGGGGAATGACTTCACACTGAAAGAGAGAATGCTGAGATTAGATATTAAGAGGAAGTTCCGTGCTGTGAGGATGGTGAGGCATTGGAAGATATTGTCCCAGGATATCTCAGATGCCCCATCCAGAGCAGGTCCAGAGAAGGGCAACGGAGCTGGGGAAGGGTCTGGAGCACAAGTCCTGTGAGGAGTGACTGAGGGAGCTGGGGATATTCAGCCTGGAGAAAAGAAGGCCCTGGAGGGGTCTTATCACTCCTTACAACTCCCTGAAAGGAGGTTGGAGCCTGGTGGGGCTCAGGCTCTTCTCCCAGGCAACCAGCAACATGTTGTGAGGACATAGTCTAAAGATGCTCCAGGGGAGGTTTAGGTTGGACATTAAGAAGACATTCTTCACAGAAAGGGTGATTCCACATGGGAATAGGCTGCCCAGGGAGGCTGTGGAGTCACCATCAGGTTTTTAAGGAAAGACAGGACATGGCATTCAGTGCCATGGTTCTATTGACAAGGTGGTGTTTGGTCCTAGGTTGGACTCAATGATCTCAGATGATTTAATTGATTGTGTGATTCCTGGAGGTGTTCAAGGCCAGGTTGGATAGGGCTCTGAGCAAGCTGGTCTAGTGGAAGGTATCCCTGCCCATGACTGGGGGGGCTTGGAACAAGGTGATCTTTAAGGTCCCTTCCAGTCCAAACCATTCTATGATTCCATGAATCTGGGATTTTGGTGCATGTTTACACACACACATACTCTTTCATGGTGAAAATTAATTTGGAGATTTCTGAATGGTCTTTCTTTGGGTTTGGCCTTTTTGCTTCTGAGTCCCGGCAAGGGCCCATGTAGTTTTTTATGGAGAAAAATGTTGGTGTGGTTTTGCAAAACCCCTTTTTGACTGATTCAGGTGAAAGTATCAGCTTTTTGAGTCAGATCATATTCTTCTGAGAGGTAAAGGCTAAAGGAGAACTCATTGTGTTTTCAGGGTAAAGGAAAAGCTCTGTCATCTAAATGCTTGCTTTATTTTTCAATTCACACTGCTTTTAGGCAAGTCAGATTTTAGGAGTGTTGTGCTTTGATCTTCTGATATAGCCATGTTTAAAACATTTTAATCATAAACCAGTTCAGTGTTCCAAGTGACAGCAGTTTTGTCATCCTCCTCTATTTGCACTGAAGCCCATGCTACAAGTTTAGGTTATCCATCTCTCTTCAGTTCTGGGTAGAAAAGTTAAGTTTTAAAGGAAAAAAACCCTTTATTTCATGACATCCTCTTTTATACACTGCTCTCATATCTCTTATATTCCTCTGACCTGAGGCTGACCCTGTGCTGAGCAGGAGACCTCCCAAGGTTCTGTCCAACCTGAGTTAGCCTGTGTTCCTGTGGCTCATGTCTTCATTTGCCTCAGATCTGCCCGTTTGCTTTTTCCCATATGCAAGTTCCTTATATTCCTCTCACCCTTTCCATTTTCCATTAACCTCATTTAAGCAGCAGCTGAGCTCCTCTGTTAAGTTTTATGTGAATGCACTGGAAGCTGTCCTGCAGCAGAAGGGCAGCGCAGGGGTGCAACAAGGGGCCAAATGGGACAAGACTTTCACCAAGAGAGGAGTAATGAGAACTAGGGAAGCAGCACTTTTGGGAGGTACCTCTGTGGGAATTGAGTGCAGGTCCCTGACCAGATGTGCCTCTGCTGAGTCAGGACAGCTCCTGCTGTGTACCTGGGATAGTCAGGACCACTAATCACTGCAAGACAGGACTTGAGTTTGGGAAAAATGAGGGAAAACAAAGCTTCCCAAAACTCTGGATATAGTGAGTTGTGGGCTGAAGTTATTTGCTTTAGTATACCAAAACTATTTTATATATGTATGTTTTAAATAATGAATAAAATTTTATTTATGTATTTTTTCCTCTGGCCAAAAGCACATGGCAGGAAACTCTTAAGAAAATTATTTACTTAATCATGTTGTCTCAAAGGATGAAACTAAAAAATAAATTTAGAATTTTTAATTTACTATTTTATCCCATTTTGAAACTGTATTTGTTTGCCTTTTGCCTGTGTATCTTAATGATATTTTCCAAATATTTTAAGATTATAGATGAAATCCTGAAACCCTTGAAGAAATAATTTTGCTGTTGGCTCTATGGAGTCTTTTTCTACCCTGTAACAGTAGGAGGGATCCTGGTTTGACTTTGATCAGTGTTCTGTTACAGAAATAGGCTAATAACTATTCATATTGGAAGTTTAAATCCTTGGTAAAATGCCTTCATCACAGCAGTAACAAATAAGTCTTGCTCTCTTTGCTGCAGTGGATTTCACCCCAATTCAGTATAAGACTCCACCGCCTCCAAAACCAGAAAAAATTGTCCCTCCTTATAATGGATTTGGTTCTGAAGAAGATTCTTTGAGCTCCTGTAGAGGTGTGGTTGTCAAGCCTGCCCATAAGGACTATAGGCAATTCCTGGTGAAAGACAGGTATTTTGTGTTAAAAATAATTTAAATTTTTAAAATTATGTATTTTTGTGAAGGAGAATGTTTATATCAAATGTAATTTTTTTCAGCAAAATATACAGCTCATCAGACTTTTAAGGGACAGGTGCATGAGGCCTGGGTCAGTGACACGGTACTCCAATTTTCTGCAAACTCTACAAAATTTCTCTTTGGAGAAGGCAAATATTATGACCCTTCCATCCTCTACCTCCTTCCCTCTGCTGTCTTCAGTGGGAGTTTGACAGTAATATTAGTCCAGGCATTAGTCAGGAATTTTGGATGATCCAGCAGACCAGCACAGATTTGTTTTTGTTTGACTTTCTGATACTTACTTTTTTTTGTCTGCTGAATTTCATGCAGTTTACTGTAGCACTACTAAAGCTTTAACGCTTTACTTTCCATTATGAAATGATTTATTAGGCAGCACTTGTTGAAGACAAAGCAAAAAAGCAAAGTCTTCTCTTAAAGATTCACCTCAAGAAACTTTGTAAAAGAGGAAAGCTGCTAGAAAAGGCTTGGGAATGTGATAGTGTGTATATGGACACTGCAAATTATTTAAAACACAATCACTTAATAAGTATCTAGCTAGTAAGATGATCTGGTGGATCTGAATTTGTGGTAGATAATCCTAGTATGAATTCCTACTCAGAATTTGGTTTGAAAATATACATACCTAAATGTGTTCTTCCTTTACAAATTTTCTGGAAGGGAACTTGGGGCTTGATTTGCAACTCAACTTCCAGACCTGTGGCAGAGAAGTAATTTTCCCCTGAAAATTATTCCTTTTTATCTGACTGACTCTATCTGGTTCTGTTAATTTAAGCTGAAAATGTTTTTTGACAAAGTAGTGAATCTTATGCCATTTTCCTGCTTGGTGCAGCAATAACACAATTAATGTATGTTGGAAAACTTAGGAGAAGGCATCTCTTAGGGTCTCACACTCTGGTTTTGATTTCTTACCTGTTCCCTTGCTTTTTTAGGTATGGCATGGATAGTAACATACTGCGCTATGGGGCGAAGCTCATCACGGACAGTACTATCGACAAGGAACGGAAATTCATTATTTCCTTCTTCCTGAGTGATGACACCATTTCCATTTTTGAATATGCAGAGAGAAACTCAGGTAAGATGTAGCAATGTCTCTGATCAGCCCCAGTTCCCCTGCTCATTTGGCTAGTCTTTACAGTAAACATTGTGGCCAGACTCAGCAGTAGCAGAAGCAGGGATGTGGATTTCTGAATGCAATGAAAATTACATCAGCAGGCCTTCTGCATTATCTTGCATAGCTGGATGTCATAGTAATTCATGATCTTCCTCACTCAGGATTACATTGTTCATAGCATGACAGTACTTCACAATATCCTTTGAGAGCAGCAAGTGTAATGCCTTAAAACTTTTATTACATTTTAATTTGAAAATTTGACCTTTGAACATTTGCTTTTGTTGTGGATAACATACAGGAATAGTATTGTAACTGATGATAAATAGGGACAGGAAATACAAGACATCAAGAATGAAAGACTAAACCCTTTGTTTTGCAAAATTGTGTTATGAAACCTATACAGCATCCATTTTATGGAAGCAGCTCATGAAAGTCAAACAGTTGTGACACTTTCTAACATACTTTACCATTAATCATGGAGTGCTGAGCATTTAAAGAGGGAAGGTTGCCCTGTGCTAGAGTCTGGATGTGTGTTTATGTACAATACTGGCCTGTACTCCAAGTGTGAGACTAACATTGTTTAAGTGACAAATAAATGCTTTGCTACTTCTCAGTTGCTTGACCACATTTATCCTATTGCTGGAGCATGGTCGCTAAATGTTGTCATGTTCAAATTCTTTTGGCCTCTATTGTCTGTTTTAAGCTGCCTCGAGCTGAGGATATGAAAGGTTTTGTGATTTTCAAGCATTTTTTTATTTTCCTGAAGTATCTTGTGCACGGATGGAAGGATACAGCAGTGGGAAGGACGTCAGGAAGTGATTTTGTAGTTCAGAGAGATGGGGGAGCTTTGGCTAAGCATGACCCTTGGAGAGATTAGTGTCTTTCTATGAGGCCCACTAAACTTCTTCAACAGTTTCAGAGCAGTTAACATCCAGAAGTGCCTTTTCAATCCAGAGAACCTCTGATGGCATCTCTGCTTGTATCCAATTATATTATGAGTGCATAAATGGGGATCTCAACCCCAGCTGAAATACAAGCAATTCTCTGAGAAGTGTTTTGCTAAGGTGTAGAGTACCTGCTTAGGACTTCAATGAGCACTCCCAGTTAATCCTGCTCCACTACAGCATCAAGATTTCACACTTTTATGGCAGCAGTGCCTTGTTATCAATATTTTACTCACTTCTTGGCATCCAGTGACCTGAAATTTATGCAACATCTTTTGTTGCAGATAAACACACACACACACACACGTATATATTTAATATGTAATGCTGCTGTGAGGCTCAAGAGCATCTCAGTTCTCTACCACTGGACGACATGTTTGATTGGCATTTTTTATGTCCAGAGACATAAAGGGTGCTAAAGATACAGCTGCACTGTTAAACTGAAGAAGTCCAGGGAACAGTTTGAATCTTGGACCCAAGCATGTGTACTGCCTGTTCTGTCACTTCTAGTTCTCCTTTGCACCATTTCAACTAGACAAGGCCTCAGAGAGCCTTGAACACACAGTAATAATAGCTGTGACCTGAGACTCCAAATTTATCCCACATCACCCAGAGAAGAGTCGAAGCCACGCACTGCAGAGCAGATACGGTCAGCTGGTCAAGCCAACAGCACCATGAGTGCCAGGCCAGAGATTGCTGCCTGCCTTCCTTTTATTTTGGAATGAGAATATGTGCTGTGATTTCATCTGGGAGCCCATTGAACACTGCTGGTCAAATAAAATGTGAAACAATAGATGGGCAAATTTGCCCACTAATAGTAACAAATGCTTCAAGGCACATATGAAAGGCATGTGTCTGTAAGTGGACTTTTAACTTCCCAGGGCTGTTAAAATGGATGGAATAGCTCACTTTTAGAGGTGGTAGAAAGGTGATATGGAAGGATGTGGCTGAGAACTGGCCATTGGAGAGTTTAGTGAGAACAGCACTGAAGAAGCAAGGAATGTGGTGGAGGAGGTAGAGCAGCAGTTGGAAAGAGGCCTGGGTCTGCACAAGTTTGTTCCCACGTTCCTTTTCTTTCTACTTCCCTTCTCTCACTATCCCTCCCTCATTTTAGTCATGTCTGAAGGAAAAGTGAATGAGTTTCTTCAATGTTAAGAATGAAAAGGCTTTGTAGAGGTCAGGTAATAGTGGCTAAGGAAAAGGAGTAAGGCATCCAGAATAACAACCAGGCCATCCCTTTTATGCACGGGTTAAGAGGGCTAATTTTACCTTTTCATTTACGTGAACTGGTACAAATTGGCAAGCAATGCTTCAAATCCCAATCCTAAAATTGAAGTAATAAGTACTCTTAGTTTTCTTGGTTCAGCAACCTGAAGGTTTCTGAGAAGTACTTTTCTCTAATATTAGTAACACTGAAACTCTGTGAAATCCACAGGGCTGGACATCTTGAAGCACTTCTTGAGATGGGGATCAAAGCATGAGAACTTTGGCTCCCCCTGAAGAAGATCACAACCCCTTTTTTACTCAGTGCAAGACCCAGCCAGCAGCTGTACAAACACCTGCAAACTCTGATCTGATCTTAATGGAAGAGGGTCTTTCGTGGTGGTGTTTATTTTGTGCTTTGAGCCTGGCTTTTGTAGATTTCCATCAAAACTCCTTATCAGGTTTCAGTGTAAAATCTCTTAACTTAATGAGATATTTTCAGTCATTTTTCTTTATACCACTTGTAATGTATTAACCTGTAACATTCAAAGAAACATTATGGGACAGAAGTAGGTTTCCAATATAAGTGCACAATTGCAGGGAAATAGAGAGGCAAGAGTGAATTTCCAGTCTTACAGAGACATATTAAATATTAAAAACTGTTGCCAGGATTATATAACCTAAAAATTTCTTATTTGTTTTTATAGCTGAGTGAAAAGGAACGTGTTAACATAGAGTCACATTAATGATTTGAATTGTTTTTTGATTCAAGCAAGGTCTGATGATTACCGTAGTGGAGGGCTTTTTTGTCTTTTATGGTGCTAATAAAGCAATTAAGACAGACATCTGCTCCAAACTCTGGTTTAATAAGTAGTTTGGGTTTCACATTCATTTATAATTTTGACTATAAAAGGCATTTGATTATACTGTTCATCAACTTTTTATTGGACTTGCATCGGTACCTGATATTAAGGCATCATTAAATGTTACTAAAGTAAGCTTTTGGCTTTTGGCTTGGAAGCTGAAATATCAACAGGAAGCAAACCCCAGAGTTGTTGTAGGGCACATATCCCAATGAAACTAAACACATGACAGAAGGTTTTCCAGAAAGCTTGGTACATGCAATGCAGTCCTGTGGTACACCAGAAGTTAACACAGGAAAGTGAAATTTCCTTTTAGCATCTTACCCACTCTTGAGTACCTTGTGCAGTTTCTAGTGGCACAAATAAAATCATTATACTGTGAAAAGGAGCCATGTGACATACCCACCTCACAAAGCAAAGAGCAGATCACAGTTAAATTGAGTTGGCAGAACAACGTGTGGAAGACAGTATCATGTGATTCCTCTGTTTTTAAAAAATTTCAAAGTCCTTTAAAAGAAGAATTACAGTGCATCAGAATTCACAATCTTTATAGTACAGCGCTCTCTTAAGTTGTGTTTTTATTTTCCTTTTTCTGCTTTTAACAATTTAAGGATAATTGCCTGCATCTTAGTGTTTGGATCATGGGTTTCTCAAGAGCCAGTTCCAACGCTGGTGACAGGGTTATGGGAACGATTTGGAGAGGTACATTTCTGTCCCATTTTAAAGAAAAGCAAAGCAGGGAAGGTGTTTGGCAGGCATTCAAATGAGACATGTCACAGAATGTGCACAATGTTGCTGTGGACACTGGCAGAGACAGTCCTTTTAGCAGTGAGAGGGAGGGGACAGAAATG
>WAAG01065992.1:6267-38312 GCA_013390105.1 Tichodroma muraria | reverse complement strand
TTTTTTTTTTTTTTTTAATCTCGTAGCGAGAAGCAACGAGCTTCCGGTTCTCTGCGGCGTGGCAAAACCATTTTGATTTGTGTGTTGCAGCTTTCAGGAGGCCGAGTTTGGACATCCAGTCCCCGCCCAACATCGGGCTGCGGCGCAGCGGGCAGGTGGAGGGCGTGCGGCAGATGCACCAGAACGCCCCGCGCAGCCAGATGGCCACCGAGAGGGACCTGCAGGCCTGGAGGCGCAGGGTGGTGGTGCCTGAGATCCCCCCCAGCTTGCTCAGGTCTGTCAGCAGCCCGCAGGTGATGCCTGGAGAGGCTATCTAGAGCAGAGGCTAGACAGAGTTAGGGAATAAAGTAGGTACTTATTAAAAGGCCTTTAGCAGATACGCTTTGGGCAGTGCAGGAGCTTGGCAGAGGCTACGGCCAAGGTGGACGATGGTCACGAGTTTTTCAGGCAGATACAAGTTTGGTCCGTTTGCATATCAGAGGTTAATTGTCCAATTACAGCTCCAGGTAATGAAGTCATATCCCTCTGGTTTGCTTCTTCCCCCAGTTCACTTGTCTATATACTTGTCAGGGCCTGAGGCAGCTGGTGTGGCCTTGGTTTCCAGAAGGATTGTTTAGTCTGACCAAAACGTGAAGAGGACTAGCTAGCATTCTATGTAGGGCTCAGAGTTACTAATGCAGTACAGAATCTGAAAAATGTAAAAGCTAAAACTTAAGGCATCACAGGCAGCACCAGGGACAGCACAGCAGCTTGGTTTGTCTAAATTGAGTGCTGTTACATCAAAGGTAGAATGGGTGCTGTTGGAATGGCTCAGCGTTGTGGGCAGATGTGCTAAAAAGGTATAATTGTAAGGTCCATTCCATGAGAAGAATGGGAAGTTATCCAGTTGAATGATTCTCCCCTATTTCAGTATTTTAAGTCATCTCCAGGCCAGCTAGGTCACCTAGATTCTTCCCTTCTCCAAAATGGAAGATGCAGGTTGAATTAATTTCCATGGAAGAGTTGGATTGTGCTCTCTGAGAGACTTTAGGAGGTGATGAGTGATAACCCCTTGAAATGCTAAACCAGTTGTTTTCAGAAGTACTATCATTATTCATCTGTGAAAAGGGGAATGAAGTACCTAAACATCTCTTTTTACAGCCACAACCATAGGTGCTACCATATCTCTGAAGGTTTTAAGAAGCATTCCCAGCGTTGGGAGGTAGAATGATTGCAAATGGAAAAATGTGAATTAAAAATGAGCTTGAGAACATAGACTGTATTTTGATGTTTGGAAGGAAGATTTTTTTAGCGTCCATATTTTTTATCTGGAAATGATAGGATGGTTTAGAGTTAATTGAGCAACAGTAATATCTGAAATTAAAAATGGAATGGAATGGAATTGGGTGTGAGAGAAAACCCTTAAAGAGATTAGTGTTGTCAAAACAGGTGTAGAACTAGATTTTCATGGCTTTCTTGTAGGAAACAGGAAGAATACCGGATTGCAAAAGGGGAAGAAGAGAGACATCTTTATGCAACAGAGAATAAAAAGTCGTTTGAGTCACTGGAAAAGGTACGTGGCAGCTTCTGGGAAAGTGAGCATTCTGTGCCCAAGGACCAGTGGGGGTGTAGAAAATGAAAGCAGAGGTTTCTGGTATGGTCTTCCAAGGACCCTGATGATTCAGCTCCCAGTTATTGCAAGACAAGGTTTGATTTATTTTTATGGATACCTGGAATTCTTTTGCTTTCAGTCTTGCCTGCTTCTATGTGAGGTATTCGGGAGTAATTTTTAAGGGCAGGGTGGCTTGGTTTGATTGCAGTTGCACAGCTACTGCAAGTCCTGCTAAAGCACTGAGAGCATTCAAGGGCCTGTACTTGAGGAATCACAGGTTATATTGCTGTTCTTTGATATTTTCTTCAGAGAGCAATGTTTTGTGGGGGGGGGGAACTTCTTTGGACTTCCCTTAAGTGCTTTTTTCATTACCTGTTTTGTGGGAGAGATTGGCAACCAGGAAACATTGGTTATTGTGCTGTTTTTATAAGCTCGTTGCCTGATTTGCTCTATCTTAGAGTACAAAACAATTTGATGCAAGAATTCTACTGGGTTGAAACAAGATGATCTTTAAGCCTGCCAACCCAAACCATTCTCTGCTTTTATAATTGCACACATTGTAGGCTGTTAATATCTCTTGATTCTGTAAATACATTTATCTGGTGATGTGATTCTGTAAATACATTTATCTGGTGATGTGAATGGAGCTCGTTCACATCACCTGATAAATGTATTTACATAAAAAGTAAATGTATTTACATAAATAGTAGTTTATAAAGAGCAATTCCTTAGAAGACCTAATAAATCTTAAATTTGGAACAGCAAATTTTAAACTTCGGGCTTGCATGAAAACAATCTCTTGTGAAAGGGAGTTTTAACACCAGCAGGCTGTGCTGTGATGAGGCTGTTCCACTGTTTGCATTCAGCAGTACTTTTAGCCAGCCTTTCCCCCTCATAGAAATTTGCCAGATAAATATTTTTCTTTAATTCCTATTCTTTCCCTTTTTTATAAATTAGAGTGACTCTGAGTCTTCATTAATCCAGTCGAAGCGTCGACTGCACAGACGGAAATATTCCAACTACAGAACACGGAAAAACATCGAACAGCTGGAGTCCTCTGAGGAGGAGAGGGACAACTGCTTTGGCTTGATAGAGCAGGTGAGTTCCCTTCTGAATTTGGACTGAGCCTGAGTTGCTCAATAAATGAAATTTCACGTAGATGTGCCTTTTCTCTGTTAAACAAACAAAAGGAGCCCCTTTTTTCCAGAGAAAGTATTTCTTTATGCATCATCTTTGTTGGCACTTCTCAAACCTGTTGTGTTGCTTTACCAAAGACAATATTTTGTGTCCGTTTATAAATGGCTGAACTGGTTTTGCTGGGAATCTTCTAATCCAAATCCACAGCCCAAGGCAAAAATCTGATGGACGATTGGTTTGCTTTAGGTGACATTTGGAGTTTAGATGTGTTTTAATGTTTTTCTATGGAAATTTTGAAGCTTCTTGCTAATGTGATTCTTCCGCAGGGTCTGTTCCTCTTGGCTTGGGGTGGCACAGGACTTTGTGGGTAGCAGGAGTTTTTTGTTTGTGTCTGATGTGTTACCAGACTGTAAATGGGTGATAGGACTGCTTGGACTGCCCTTGTTGTGGCCTTGCCCACAAGGAAATAGTTTTAAACTGGGAAAGGGAGAAGTGGAAGAAGCAGAGAAGCTCAGACTTCTTGGAGCAGTCACTTTGTTAAGGAAGAACAGTGAACAAAAGGGAGCATGTTCAGGAGATTAGGAAATCTTGCACGTTAGATGAGGAATGGTGTTCCTCAGAAATTGACTCTTCTTTCCTTGCCTCTTAATAAAGAATTTCAGTGGGGCTAAAAGCAATAAATCACTTAAATTCAATGTGAAGTTCAGTGAGTATTGAAATTTGGTATTGTAGTGTATCACCTACGCAGTGTATGAGCAGGTTTTAGTGAGAGGACTCTAAACTTAGTTACTCTGAAAATGACAATCAGCTGGACTAACTCAAACACATGAAGCTACAATTGACATCTCGTGGGGTTTTCTATTTTTTTTTATTATCTTGCTTGACAAAATACAACTTGACTCATGAGCCATGCATCATACTGACTCAGTTATGAAAAACACATTTAACACATTATATTAATGCAAATAGTTGATGAGCAACACTCAGGAAATTAGTAAAATCATAATGTATTTTAGTGTGTCTCTACTGTTTAGTGCTGCATTTAAACACATGCATGAGTACTCCAATTAGGACTTGGTCAATCAACTGATGCTAAAAGGAAAGGGGAAAAAACCCTCATCTGATTCCAACTTGCATAACTAATGAAAAAAAATCATAGCAGTGACAGAATATACCCTTGTTGTGTATGGAGAGAAGATGTGATTGTTTCTCTTGATCTATTCCTTTTGTAATGTAAATTCTTCCCTGACAGATTTTATTACGTACATTCCATGATTATTTTTATTTCCATTTTAACAGCTTTTTACCAAACTTTTTTTAAATTTGGTAATAAGGACAACATGTTTTTAAGTTTCAAATCCTTAAAACATGGGTTTGGCTTGAGTGTGTATTTTTAAATTTAGGAAGCTGAAGAAAGTGAGGGCTCTGGTTCATCTGATGAAGAGGAAGAGTGGAGAAGTGACAAGAAAAGCAACAGCAATAGTTCTAGGTAAAGTGAAAAACCACATCCCATAATGAGTTTTACTTGAATTTTGACAAATTGAGAGTTGTATGAAAGCTCTGTTGTGCTTCAGATATGATCATATGATAATAATAATCATATAAATAATACTCAAATAAGGTATAATTCACATACTTCACTGATGTATTGTTATTTACTGTTCCATTTCACCAAAACATTTCTATTTTTTTAATGTAACTCCAAGTCCCTCTGCTTTTTTTGCCATATGGCAAAGAAAGATGAGGGTCTGGAATATTTCTGCAGTGTGTTTCGGTCTGGTTTTGAGACGGATGAAAGGTTTTGTTTGGAAAATTTTTTTCCCAATTTTGTTTGGGGAAATTTTGATGGGTTTTCTTTTTCCTTGCTCTTAAAAAAAAATCTGAGTTTTTAAAAGTTTCTGGTTTTACGTAGAACTGTTATAGATAAGTTTTTAATCACTTCATTGTGGCTATTTTAGATAATTCTTTTAGAATTCTGTAGTATTAGAAATGAAAAATACTCAGAACGTGGATGTGTAGCTGCGATTTGGATAAGTGTAGAGAATCTAAGCATCATTGGTCCTAATTAGTCCAGAATTCCATTGCACAACTTCCTTTAATAAAATCACTGATTTTGGAATTCACCAAACTTTCAATTGTTGAAGGAAATGCGCTTTGAATTACTGGATCCTCCCAAAAATTCATGTTAAGCTTCAAGTGAAGTAATGGTCACAACAGGCTAAAGTGATTTTGAAGTTGCTTTCAACAACACTTGCCATCTGCTGTTATTTTCCTGACGGGGTTGAGCATTCTGAAGTGGTGAGAGCTTGGTTGTGTTTGTGTTTCCCCTGCCCTCTGTGCACAGCGATTCCTTGAGCAGATATTCCGACTGGATCGCCGACGCCGGGATCAACCTGCAGCCCCCGGTGCGCACCTCGCGCAGGAAAGCGCTCAGGTACTGCAGCACCTCCGAGGATGAGGTGTCAGCTGAGAAATCCTCTCCTCCCAAGAGGAGAAGGAGGAAGAGGAGGAAAAAACCCAAACCAAAAAAGCAGGAGGAGGTACAATTTTCTTCTTTTTTTTTTTTTTCTACATGGCCTTCAATTAATTTCTCTCGAGGGGCTAGGTCTCTCTGTTAGAAACTGTTAAAATAATTCTTACTGCCATCGGCCAAGGATCTTTCTGTCACCACTCACAGGGCATATGGAATGCATTTGAGATCATTCCCAATGTGAGGGATCTGCTGATTTGTAGGGAAGAATCTGCATTCCAAGTGAAGGCGCTTTCATTTTCCAAATGACAAGGATTCTCAAGGTTGACAGTGTTAAAGGGAAAATGTGTTTAATTAATATCAGCACAGAATATCAGACTTTTCCAAGGGATAGAACAAGGGGGGATGGCTTTAAACTGAAGGAGGGCAGGGTTAGACTAGATTAGATTAGGGAGGAATTTTTGACTCTGAGGGTGAGGCACTGGGACACGTTGCCCACAGAAGTTGTGGCTGCCTCATCGCCGGGCATGTCCAAGGCCAGATTGGACAGGGTTTGCAGCAATCTGGGATAGTGGAAGGTGTCCCTGCTTGTGGCAGGGCATAAAACAAGATGATCTCTGAGGTCTCTTCCAACCCAAGCCATTCTGTGACTCTGTAACTTGTTTAAACTGACTTTTTACCTGTTTTAATACTTACGGGACACAGTCACTGCATTGATGGTGGCCATTTATTCTTAGGTTGAATTTTTAAATTTTTTTTATAAGTTACGGTAGTTTCTTATTTTTAAGCTAGTAATTTTTTAAGATTAATTTTATTAATTACCTTTTTAAAGTTACAGTAGCTACTGTTAGTTGTTTTCTACCATAAAGGAGCAAACAAATATTTTAATTTTTTAAGCCTGGAGTAATTTTGATACATTTGATATGTTTTTCTCTCCATCTCTTCACTTTCTTCCAACTAGAATCAAACAGTTTCTTGTAGCTTGACTCATTTTTAATTGGGTACTGAGACTGTCATCTAAGTTATAAAACTTTCTGCTAAGGCCTGCATAATAATGACTTGCTCACTCAAATCTCCAGATAGGAATGTTTAGTATTAGAATTACAAATACAGTTACAACTCAAGCAAAGCCTTGGAGGAATTCTGCTGATAGTGTTTGGAAATGCTGTAGATTAGCCTTTATAAGTTAAGCTGTTGTCTGCCAAATCAAAATGGAATGATTTGTTTAGAGTTCATATGTGTTATGTCTGATTTTGTGAAGGCTGATGCTGCAGCACAACCCCTGAACTTGGAGTTGTCCTATGACTGGCACCCTCCAGTTTGGATCACGGACACGGCTCTCCGAAGGTCCCCGTTTGTCCCTCAGATGGGGGACGAGGTAGGAACGTGGATTAAAATCTTCCACTGCTTGTGATGATTATAATTGCTAAATACAGGAAAACATTCGCTTTTGGGGCTCGTTGGGGTGTTTTTTAGGTGATATATTTCCGACAAGGGCATGAAGCTTACATTGAAGCAGTGAGAAGAAATAACATTTATGAACTGAATCCGCACAAGGAGCCTTGGAGAAAAGTGGTGCTCAGGGTAGGTCTGCACTGAAGGTTCTGTGGGTTTATAACAGAGTCTGTGACTGAAGAGCTTTATTATTCTGTTTGCAAAGCATGGATTTGTGAGGTTACTAATATTTCCCTAAGGGGAAAGTGTGTGCAGTTATCAGATTGTCTTCAGAATTTTCTGTGGGAAGCCAAATGAAATACCTGTGTTAAAATCCTAAGGCTGACAGGCTGCCTTCCACTGGAATCTCAAATCTACTTTCAGTGTTTTGCATGTGGGTACAGTTGGTTAATTCATGTTAAACTAACAGTTCTGTGTATGGTCCCTACGATGAAACTTGCTGAAGCTGTTTGTTCTTACCTGTAGGATCAGGAATTGGTAAAAATTGTTGGAATTAGATACGAAGTTGGTCCTCCCACGTTGTGTTGCCTCAAGCTTGCCTTTATAGATCACGCCACTGGGAAACACACAGACAAATCATTTTCCATCAGGTATGTGCAGTTTTAGTTTCCTGAAAAGTCTTTAAGAATATGTTTCTCTTCTTCCCAAAGCCCTGAGGCACACGAGTGATGATTTTTCTATCCAGATACCACGACATGCCAGACGTTATCGACTTCCTTATCCTACGTCAGTTCTACGACGAAGCCCGGCAGAGGAACTGGCAGGCCTGTAAGTGTTTGCTGAGTGTTGGACTGAACAGTTTTGAAATCACAAATGTGTCCTTGGCTAATTGCTGCATGTGCTGTTTGTAGGCTCTCTGGTAGGCAAGAGTCAGAAATTTGAACCTTGGAGGGACCGCAGTCGATGTAAATACAGTCACCAAAATACATATCCAGGCTGTTCTGTTCTCTTTTTTATTTTAAAGCTAAATAACAGACTTACATGTCAGTGGGTCTGGAACTTTAATTATGGAGAAAAATCAAGCAGTACATTTATCAAAAGTTTTTCTGATTGCATGTGGCAGCCTCAGAATTAAATCCTTCTCTCAGCAGAATATCTGTGTTTGCTGCAGCCGACAGGTTCCGCTCCATTATTGACGATGCCTGGTGGTTTGGGACAGTGCTGGGTCAGGAACCTTATCAGCCTCAGTATCCAGACAGTCACTTCCAGTGTTACAGTGTTAAGTGAGTACAAAAAAACTTTATTTCCAGTGTTACTAGACTGCCTTTGCTCTTGCACAACTGCCTCATTGCTATGAGAAAGTATAAATTATTCATTTAAATTATTTTATTCCTGGTATTGTCACTTCCTAATAGGTTTAAGTTGTTGCTATAGCACAGTGTGGAAATAGGAAATATAATAACTTGAGGCAACTTGTTAATGAGTGTTAATATGGTAAAAGCTGTTGTTGACTTCTTCACGTTTCCTGAGTAATTCTGGGTCCCTTCCACAAAGCAAGCAGTGCAGTTTTCTGTGAACATTAATTATTGGTCTGCACTAATAGTTGGTTTGGGGATGCTGAATCTCCTCTGTGGTTGCTGACATCAAGGTCCTTATGCCTCAAATCCTCACACTGTGTCTTTCACACGGTGCACCCTTTCTCACACCAACAAAGAGGCCTTCACACAAAGGAGGGGAATGCTAAACAAAGATATCTCTGGACTTCGGTGTTCAGACTCAGGATATTGACCTTGTCCTGCCCTGTCCAAGCTGTCTGGGATAGAATCACAGCATGGTTTGGGTTGGAAGGGACCTTAAAGATCATCTTGTTCTAGCCCCTGCCATCGGCAGGGTCGCCTTCCCCTATCCCAGGTTACTCAAGAGCTCCAAACAACCTGGCCTTGGACACTTCAGGGATGAAGTAAGAGCTCCACAGCTTCTTTGGGCAACTTGTGTCAGGGCCTCACCACCCTCAGAGTCAAGAATTCCTTCCTGGTATCTAATCTAACCCTTCCCTTCTACAGCTTAAGGCCATTCCCTCTTTGTCCTTCACTCCATGCCCTTGTGAAGGTCCCTCTCCAGCCTTCTTGTCACCCACCTCCTTTAGGCACTGAAAAGATAAATCTGGGATTTTGCTTGGTTTGGTTTCCCCGAGCAAGGGAGGACTGTAAGGAGAATAAACAGTGAATATTCAATATTCCTGTTTCCATCATGCCCAGAGATAGTTCCCTTGTTTTATACAGTACATTTAACAGTCACAGTTTCATTGTTGGGGGACTTCTTAATTGCTCTTTCACTCAAAGACTTCTGAGCCTGTTGCTCACTCCAAAGAAGGGAAATTTTATAGCTAACAGACAATCCAGTGAGACTGCCAAGATTGTGTTACATGTTTTGGTTCCTTGTCTCATCTACTTGTCTTCTCTCTCAATGATTTTCCTTGGTGGGAAGGTGGAAGTAACTCCCAGATTGAAGTTCTTGCCTATTACCTTCCCTTCCATATCCCATCCATTCCATGTGTTTTGTTGTGTACCACAGATGTTCCTTAGGAGCAAGTTCAGGTGGGCTTTGGATTTTTCTTGGCCAGTTCCAGATCAAGTTTCCAGTTAACGAAGAAAAGCCTGGTGCCAATTTCCTGGGCTCCTTTTTCCTTTATCCTAAAGGATATTTCAGTATTTTAAATGCACCAGCCTTTAACAGAAAAGTTTAGAGCTGCTTTGAAAGAAAAAATGCTGTGTTCTTTAAGATCCTTTTTCAAAAGGACTTTATTCTACCTGGCCTCACAAGCAGCTCTTCTAGAGCAGAATCCTAAGATACGTGTATGAAAATATCTGGAGTGTTTGGCAGCTGTATTTAGGTTTTTTGACTTGTCTGGGCCTGTTGCTCTTTGTCACACTTACTTCAATTTATTGCTGTTACTGTTGTATGGAAAATAAATGAATTGAAGATAACTTTCAATTTTTTTGTTATTGGCAAGACAATTACAGGTGTTTGTGTAGAAGCAGCTTGATTTATTATGAAGTTGCATTACTTGGACAATTGGATCTTAAGAACTAAGTAAGGCTTAAGCTGTACTAAACTTTTGATAAAGCCTTACATGCAAAATTCTGAATTAATATATCCATTTGTGAATATCAACAACTTGTGAAGTATTGTACAGTAACTGGGGAGAAGAACTGAACAGATCAACCTTTAGGACTCTTAGTTCATAAAAATCAAACAGGCTGATTGATGCAAGTTTTCCTAAGGCATTGGAAAATCCAAAACAATGGAGAGCAGCTCTTGCCAGAGCAGGGGTTTAGTTATAGAATACTCTGGGCATGATCATTTCAGTTTCCAGTTGGTTTGAAATAAATACATAGGAGGCATTAGACCAAATATCGGAGTTTATTAAAGGCATCAGAAACAGACCCAGGAGTTTGGAGAACTCTGATAGGAAACTGCTGACAAAGCTGCAAAGCTCTGGAGGGAAATTGGTAACTGCAGTCTGATCTATTTGTTTCTGCTGTGTGTTTGTAATAAAAACTAAAACTGGGAGCATGAGGATTAACCCAGCTGTAGGAAAGATCCTGCATCTGGACAGGGTACTTCTGCCTCTCTGGACCAGTGAGGTGTGAACCTGATCCAGTCAGGCATTTCTTACCTTGAAAATAGCAAATTGGTATTTTATGTGGTTTTAAAACATGTAAAAATCTGCCCAAATGTGGTGGGATTTGGAGAGATCTCAGAATGATGTTCACACCTCCTAATTCAGTATCAGAGTGAATATCCAGATCTATCAATAACACTTGTTACTGCTTTTGCTTTGTCTTGAACCTTAATTAACTTCAGTTTCTTCATTTTATATTTATTCTTTTCTTTGTCTTAATGATCTCTGCCCCATAAATTTGCATGCTAGCATGAAATTCCTCATTTCCTGTTCTCCCTTAATCCATGGACTTGCACAACTCCTGCTGTGATCAGCAAGAAAAATCCTCTCCTCTATTTTTCTCAAATCTTCCTCTTGATGTTATCTCACTTTTCCAAATGCACAGCTTGTTTTTCTTCTTCATCTTCTTGATACAAGCTCTGTAAAATTGATTTATTTATTGGGTAAGTTGCATACAGCCAAAATCAGGAGCACAATTTTAATCTGAAATTGATTATGAAGAATGTTTCCTTTTTGCTGATTGCAAACCAATGCTTTTTTATATATCTGTGTTTTTTACAGTGTATTTTGTCAATACCTGCAAATAGCTGTAATTTAAATGTGCTTTTAGCTGAGATTTAAATATGCTTGGAGGGAACACTTCTGAGTCGAGGTAACTTTAAATTTATTTTCTTTTTTTTTTAACTTGGTGAATCAGATGGGACAATGGTGAAATTGAAAAGCTGAGCCCGTGGGACATGGAACCAGTCCCTGATAATGGTAGGTAGAAGCCCTTTAATAAAAGAGCTTAATGTGCTTCTCCCTCTTTCCAGTTCCTTTGTTTCATGCAGGTAGTGGACCTGAGGTGATTCCTGTCTTAAAGACAGTCTTGATTCAGATTTAGTGAAATAATTTGAATATGCCTATATTTTTTCCTTTTGCATCTTCCAGAGCAATTTTGAAAAAGACTACTTTAAATGTGTAGCTCTGACTTACAAAATAAAACCTGCTACTTCCAAATGTCAGGTTTCAAAAAAAAAATCTCAAGTTTCAAACTATGAATTTCTTGTACTATAATACAAGGGGGGGTGGAAGAAGAGTATAAATAAATAATTTCTAGTCAGCAAATCCTTACTGCACATAGTTTAAAGCTAACAATTTATAAAGACTGCTGGTCAAATCCAGATTATCTGTAAGTAAAAGAGTGACAGTTGTGGTTTGTCTTAATATTTCACTTTCCTAGTACTTGACAGTACCAGCTGGGAGGAGGGAGGTAAGTTTGGGAGATACTGAGGAAGTTGTTGCTGAATAAGCTGTCAAAAAGATAATCAACTTAATTCAAAACTTCAGAAAAACAGAATTTAAAACATTTTGCTGTTTGTATCCATTTTGTGTGATTTTTTCCCACAGCCTTAGCATTAAACTCTACTTCAAGGCACGGATTTGTCAGCAAGCATACGACTGTGTAATAGCTGTGAGTGCTCAAGAGTTTATTCTGTTCTCACTCCTTTCCCAATTTGCTCTCTCCAGTTGATCAGCCTGAAGAATTAGGAGCAAGTGTCTCTGTGACTTTGGAAGAGGTGGAGAAGCTCCTGTACAAACCCCAGGAGGGGGAGTGGGGGATGAAGTCCCGTGATGAGGCCTGTGAACGGATTATCCGTGGGATTGATCAGCTCATGACTCTTGGTGAGTGTGAGCTGAGCTTCAGGTGGATTTCTCCTGCTGTTATGTTTATAAACAGCCTGGAATATCCATGGAATCATTTAAAAATTCCCTGTGATAAAGTACTTTAATGAGGAAATGTTTTCCTGTGCAGTTCTTTGTGCTTGTACTGAGATCTTCATGATACATCATTGGTTCTATAACACCCAGCTCACTTGTCATGGACCTTCAGGCTTTGAAACAGAATCCCAGAATGGCTTGGGTTGGGAGGGACCTGAAAGCCAGCCCAGTTCCTGCCATGGGCAGGGACACCTCCCACTCTCCCATGCTCCTGGCCTTGGGCACTGCCAGGGATCCAGGGGCAGCCCCAGCTGCTCTGGCAATTCCAGCCCAGCCCCTGCCCACCCTGCCAGGAACAATTCCTGCCCAGGATCCCACCCAGCCCTGCCCTCTGGCACTGAGAAGCCATTCCCTGGCTCCTGGCCCTGCAGCCCTTGGAAATTGTCTCTCTCTGTTTTTCCTGTCAGCTCCTCCAGGCCCTGGAAGGCCAGAAATGAAGTCAGACAGTTAAATTTTGCTGTTCTTGCTGTTTTTAACCAGACATCTCAGCAGCTTTTGCTGGCCCAGTGGACCTGTGCACGTACCCCAAGTACTGCACGGTGATCGCGTACCCCACGGACCTCAACACCATCCGCACCCGGCTGGCCAACAGGTTCTACAGGTCAGTGCTGCCAGGGGAACCAGGCAGAAACTCACCTGGGGACTCTGCTCAGAGTTACAATAATCCCTGACATTCTTTCTTTGAGAAATTCACTGTCTGAAATCGCCAAATATTAAAAAACTCCCTGAAGTTACTTCAGTGCCGATGACAATTCAGCGCTGTCCTTCAGTTACCTTGAACTTGAAGAAGGTTAAGCTCTTGCTGTTTTCAGAAATGTCCTTAAACACCAGAGTTGAAATGTTAAATATTAACAGCAGCATTTTAAATGATAAAAACTTAAAAAAGAGAAAGAGGGAAGAGTGTAATGACAGAGCTCTGGTTTGCTGGATGTGCTGGTCAGACATAGCTTTAAAATATTTTTCAGTACATTCTTCATCTGGACCTGCATTCAGTGTGCCTTTAAATACAGTGAAGAGACATTGAGATTTTCCTTGTGTATAAGATGAAGAAAAAGTCTCAGGAAATAATTGGAAATTCTGTAGGTGAAGAACTGCAGACTTGGGGTATCTGCTTCCCAGGTGTAAGGAATTGGGAAAATGAGTTGTGAAAATGAAATTACACGTTTGTGGCAGCTCAGTTCTATCAAGTTATAATTTCAATTTGTAGCAGTTGCTCAAGTCTGTCATTTTACAGGGGTCACTGTTTTCAGTGGACAGTTGGCCTCAAAGTAAGGTCTTTAAGAGAAGACAGGGACATCACAGCTGGGATGTCTTTAAAAGTAAAATTAAACAAACCTCTTGTCACTCCTTTTTAATTGCTTGTGCTTTGTATTTATTAATTAAAAGTTCCTCAGATATGACTCAACTTGTGTTCCATTTCTCAGGGCTTTGTAACAAGCAGCTTCTGATATTTCAAGAGGAAATGTGGTAATTTAGAGTAGTGATTAAATTATATTCTTTCTCCTCCTTTTGAATAAGTCAGATGTAAGCTTTGTAAAAATGCTTGTGTTTTTAGAGATTCCAGGAAATCCACAATCCATGGATGATTTCAGTGGTATTTTATGATTTAGGAGTAACAAATGCTAGTGCTTACTTAGCCAGCTGAATTAACTGAGTTTCTATCACAAACTGTCTAAGGATGAATTATCTATCAATAATGAGTTGGGAAATGTGTGATGAAAGATGTGCATTGTTGGTTTTGCTTCCTTGGGTTTTCCGTACGAAGGAAAAGTTTGAGACTGCCCTAAAGGGTCTTAAAACAGAGGACATCTAAATCTAATATGGAGAGAAATTACAAAGGGACAATTTTTGCTGGTTTTAAGCTTTTCTTTAGTATTAAAAATCCAGTATTTTCCAATTTGAAGGAGAATTTCAGCATTGGTTTGGGAAGTCAGATACATTGAAAGCAATGCCAGAACCTTCAATGAGCCTGGGAGTGCTATTGCCAGAGCTGCAAAAAAAATCACCACCCAGCTCCTAAAGTTCATCAAGTAAGTGTCATTTTTAAGTAAATACTGCTTGAATCCTCGTGCTTTTGAACAGTGGAAAGTAAAAACAGCTCAGTATCCCCTTGTGGTGAGCCCTGCTTTGACTCTTCTCAGTGCACTGTAAGGACAGGTGTATAATTCTGAGTGTTACCTTAATTACTGAAATGTTTAGCTTAGAGGCATTTTACCTTTTTCCCTGGTATTACTGTCCCAAAATGTCACTTGACATTGAATATATTAAGTAGCTCAGCCTGTAAAAAGTAACTTCTGTGCTGTCCTGTGTAGAAGTTCCTGTTGTGGCTTGTCTGACTTAATTGAAAGGTTAAAATGAACTGAGAGGTTTATTTTGAAATGAGTGTGGGCAGCCTTCCTGCAGATGGGCAAGCCCCTTTCAAATCCCTAATTCTGATTTTTACATTCCATTTAATACTCAGTTACTGTCTTCCCTTTTATATGGAGCACTTGGTTGTGGCTGAGTTTGAGGAAACAACAGCTCTGCTTTTGCTATTCCAGTAACAAAGTTCTAATTGCATTGCAGTGACCAGGACTGCACAAACATTTTTGAATTATGTAGCACAACAGATGATGAACAAGATTGTCATGATGCTGATTTGGTAAGTTGAGGGTTTTTTGTGAAAAATTCCAGTAATTTATGGTGGTAAGAAAATAACAGCAACCTTCAAATATTGTTGGTAAAATTGCTGAGTTATTTGCGTAGCTAATACAAACATGGACTAAATTAGTCTGAACATTCATAAAAAATGAATTAGTCTAAATTCATTTTTTATGAATGTTTTATGTCATTTATTATCAGTGAATTGCATCACTGGTAATATTTCGTCACTGAAGTTCAAAGCTGTTGGGTAACTTCTAACTGCAATTTCTGATGGTGATTTTTCTTTTTCTCAAACCACTGAAGATTCCAGACTCCAGCTCTTGTCCTTACCTACAATATTACTTTCCAAGTCTCCCAGATGATGTGTTGTATGTTTTTATGCTCATCTTTTGTCTTACTGAAAGAATTAAGAAAATTTAATTTTACCACAGTCTCAAATCTAAAGACACTTTTAGCCTCTATCACCTGTTTTTTCCTACATCACTTTTAAGAGAATTGATTTTATTTTGTGCAGGATGATGAAAAATGTGTTCCAAGAACATCATACAGAAGAAGAAAAGTGAGTTGGCCAATCTTCACCTCACAGCCCAAATCAGGTTGAATTTTTTCTTGCTCTATTTCATTAATGCTTTTCCTAACTTTTTTTTTCCCCCCCCTCAAGGGACGAGGTTTAAAAAAAGGAAAAAGCCTGAAAAGTGGCTATGATGAGAACTGTTGGAAGAAGCAGTGCATGGAACTGGTGAATTTAATTTTCCAGTGTGAGGATTCTGAACCTTTCAGGCAGCCAGTTGACTTGGATCAATATCCTGTGAGTTCTACTTGATAACTTTAATCGATTCTTTTTTTCTTGCTGTCTTACTGTGCCTTGTAAGGGGATTATTTTAGAAAAATCTGTATTTTCTTAATTAAAACAAGTTTCTTGAAGGTCTAAAAATCTGTTTACTGTGCCTGAGCTATGAATTTGATGTTCTTCCTCTCTTGTAGCTATTCGTGGTAATCTTACTATCCCCTCACTCTCTTTTTTCCTCTAAAAACACAACAAACTTAATTTAAAGAAAAAAAAACCCCTTCTTTACAGTGCATAACTTCTCCTGGTGACTCCACATTTTGAGTCTGATTTCAGGTTTTAAAAACATCTTGAGATTCTCTAAAAGAACATTAGACATTCTCTAAAAAAACATTCATAAAGAAACATGAATGGGAGGGAAAGAAAGATTAGGTATTTTGATGGGGTTTGATTTGGGATTTTTGTGTGGTTGTTGTGCTTTGGGGCTTTTTTTGGCTGTTTTTTTTTGGTTTTTTATGCCAGATCTGCTGTTTCTAACAGTTAAATTCAGGGGATAATGAAAAAGAGATTTTAAATCAACCTGTCTCAGTAGAAGTGTGGCTTTCTGCTGTGGTGCTTCTCTTCCCACTGCTGCTGAAGCTAATTTGTGTCATTTTAGCTACTCCTAAATGAGAGAAATAAAATTAAAAAGTGGGTTTTTTTCCTTTATGCTTTCACAGAAATCTTTTTTTTACATGTGTTTTTTTATAGGATTACAGACATATTATAGACACTCCAATGGATTTTGGTACAGTGAAGGAAACTCTGGAAGCTGGGAATTATGACACTCCAATGGAACTGTGCAAAGATATCAGACTGATATTTAGTAATGCAAAATCTTATACTCCAAACAAAAAGTCAAAGGTAGCTGTTAATATCTGGGGGCTTGCGAATGTCTTAATGAAATTAAATCTTATTTTGCAATTTGTTTGTCAGTACTTTTGATCAAGCTGCTGGTTGGGTAAGATAGTGGGGAAAAATAGCACAAAAACATTTAATATGTTCATTTCCTGTTTGTTTGGGGTTACACTGGACTGCCTGTGCTTTTCCTATTGCTTTTCTGTGCAGTTTTTAATTTTACAAATATTAGTCTTGGATCAAAGGCTCTGTTTTTAATAGAAACCACTTCCTTACCTAGATTTACAGTATGACCTTGAGATTGTCAGCACTGTTTGAAGAGAAAATCCGAAGAATTGTTTCAGATTTCAAAAATGGGCAGAAACAGAACGAAAAGCTACGGAGAAACCAGAGGTACAAAAGAAGATTTAATAATCAAAACTCAGGGCAGCAGCCCACCAAAATGCTCAGGTAATTAAATTATGAAGGTATAAAGGTCTATCTCAGCTGACTGACACTCATACTGACTCTCACATTTAGTCTGTGAAGAAGGGAACAGTTGGTTTTTTAAATGGTTTCTAACCCCAGTGAAACTTCTTATAATTTTCACATAGTAGGAAAAATACGTTAAAAAGAACAGGGGCTTTTTTATAGTATAAAACTCAGAAATACAAGGAGACAGAAGAGTAGAAAAGGTTGTATTTTTCTTTAATTCTTGAAGCAGAAAATCAGTATTTAACTAAAATAATGAGGAATGAAACAAAGATTTATTTGCTAGATATATTACAAAGATGAAAGTAGCAAAAATTACATGTTTTGTTACATACAGAATCAAGTCAGTCCTGTGGAATTTCTAGAAATTGTCACTTGCTGTAGCATTCAGCTTCAGATTTGCCTTTTCTGTTTTGAAGGCAGACAAGCTTTTGACACAACTGCTGTTTGATGTGATTAGTTCCTGTTCTTAGTTTGCATGTGGGACAAAGGGGGACAAAATACAAAAGCTAAATGTGGTAAATTCTTGAAGCTGAGCTTTTCCCTTCTCCTGCTGTCCAGTCTTCCTTCTCTGGCAGGGAAAAAGTAAGAGTTACAATTAAAAAAAAAATCTGATTTCAGGGCATTACTTTTATACTTCAAAATAACCACACACCAGCATAGGCAGAAATTGTCTTTGAAACTCATTTGTGCTCATTTCTGGAGAGCTCATTGTGACTGTTCAGTGGGGCCCAGCAGAAGTGAGGTTTGGGATAACAGAACAGAAATTGGACACCTTGTGCACCTGGATGAATGTCTGAAAACCTGCAGTGTAAGGAAAAAACTGACAAAACAGTTCTGTAGGTGAAAATAATGGACTGAGCAGGATGGCAGGTAGCACTCAGGCATGTGGAGGTAAGGAAGGATCAGATCAGTGAGGTTTTCTTTATTTTAAACAGTACAATTTAACACTGTTAAATACAGTTTAATACAGACAGTTTTTACTGTCTGTAAGGTTCCACCTTCTGTGTGTGTTGGGAACTGATTTTATTGTGGAATAATGTTTGCCTGGGTAGTATTTAGTTGGAGGCTCATGTGCAGTTAACCAGAGGCTGGGAATCCAACAGGAATTGAGGCTGCTGCTGCAGTGAAAATAAGAGAAACATGAATTGTCTGGAGGACATTCACCATTAAATTCTGTTTCTCAGCAGAGAGAAAGATTGTCTCCTCTTGTATGACTTCCCTAGGATTGCAGAGTGTTATTTTAATGAAAGTACTTCATGTTTATCCTTGCCAGAGTTAAAACTGTCCCATGCCACATTAGCTCATAAAATACCCTCCCAGAAATACAAAATCATAGTAAATGTTGTTAAAATACATAATTGCCTTCTCTCTCCTAGTTTTACAACCTGTGTTGCTTTTACTACTTTCACTCTCACTAGAAATCTGAAGCAGAAACCATTAAAGTCTCAGGCCAAACTTGAATCTGAGCAGGAAGATTCTTTTCCTCAGCCTACCTCAAGCAGAGCCGCCTGTGTCACAAGCCATAAACCCAGCGCTGGCCCCTACAACCAGAGTTCCTCGGGAGAATCCTCGGATTCTGCCTGCCTGGCATCCTTCGAGAGGAATGGGAAGGCCAGATCCACAACACTAACTAACTGTTCTGCTTTATCATCAGGTCAGAATTTAGAATTGCTGCCATTTGCGTTCTGAGTTAAGTGAGCTTTGCGGTTTTGACGCGGAATTTTTTTACACAACGTTTGGAGGTTTTGTGTGATGCAAAATTTTGTGTGTTTTACTGGATTTTGGACACTTACGTTATTTACAGTGGTTGTTATAAAAAGATTTGTCTACTACATATAATTTTTTGCTTTGAAATTATGTAGAATATAGTAAATTTATTTTTATTAATGAAGAAATCTGTCAACAGGAAAGCATGGAGTATTTGATAATTGATACCATATAAAATACAGGTTATATGCCCATATATGTGTATATGCTATATAAAGCTTGTTATCCACAATTAGCAAATGACAGAAGTTTCTGAGACTTAAAAACTTTCCTGTCTTTTCCTCTGCACCTCCTCTTGACAAAGATGCAGCTTATTTCAAAGAATAGGAATGCAAGTTCTGGTTAAATCTGTTAGAAAATGGGGTTTTGGGGTTTTTTTAAACACGCTTTTCACTTAAATCTGGTGTTTGAAAAGAGCTGTTTTATTTTAATTGGAACTTAAATACAGGTTAAAGAAGCTTCCTGTCACTGAACACTGTATTAATATGGATTTTGTTGAGGTATCAGTTTGATCCCTGTAAGACATTCAGGCATGAGAATGCATTTTAAAATGATGTGAGGAAATTCTGAAGATTCCAGGATCTTAACATAACTCTTCTAATATGATAACTCTTCTAATTATGATAACTCATAAATCAAACATAACTTTTGCCTCGAAACTGCTTAGAATTCTAACTGCCAATTGCTCTATTTTTTTTAACAGAGAGTGAAATAGAAGCTCCTGGGCTTTCTTCATCTACTTCCTCTTCATCTTCATCCTCCTCCAGCAGCTCAGAAGACAGCAAAGGCCGTTCTGGGGCTCCTGTGTCCTCTCCCCTGCACAACGGGGTGTGCAGGAGGAACAGCAGTCGCAGGCTGACTCGCAACCGAGCTGCTCAGAGGAAACAGACAGGTGGGGTGGCAGGAGTTTCTTGTAAACAGCAAGAAAAGTCCAAATTTTTATAGTTATATATTTATATTTATAAAAATAACTGAGTGGAGTTAGTATTTTTTTTAATTGTTACATGTGTAAGATACTCATTTTTTTTATTGGTGCTAATTTTGAAGCTCTCCAATACTCCACGCAACTTTTTAAAAGGTTTTTTCATGACTAGGGGAAGAGGGCAGAAACCAAGAGCCTGGTGAGAGGGAATGATTTGCAACATATCTTAAGGAAAAAAGCAGCAATTCGTAAGGAGGTTCTAATTGTCACAAAACGAGAATGAATCTGAAATTTATGACAGCAAAAGCACACCTGACTGTCACTAGGAATATATTTCATGCAGCATGTCTGTTGGTTGAACCTGTCCCAGTTTTGACAGGACTTCAGAGCTGTTATTTCATATGTAAGATACTAATCCCTGCTTTCCTTTACAGGAACACTTCTTCAGGAGAACGGGAACACAAGGAAGACGGTCAGGAAAAAGTTATATGGAGATGACTCTGAAAGTGCTTCAGCGGTGACATCCGAGTCCCTCAGCAACAGCAAGGGCAGGCACAGGAAAACCCCACGCAGGAGTGCAGCTGTGGCTGCCAACAAACTGAGGCTGATGAGTGACGTGGAGGAAGAGGTGTCGAGCTCAGAAAGCATCAGGATCTGCAGGAACAGGAAGCTGCCGCACCGGAATGCCTCGGCCGCCGCCCGGAGAATGCTGCTGGAGGGATCCGAGGATGAGGCTGGCCTGAAGTCTGAGAGTGACAAAGAAATAGAAGAGCAGCTCACCAAGAGGAAAGCTCTTTCCCAGACTGGCTGCTCTGCTCCACGAAGGAAATTTGTCAGTGAATCTGAGAATGGAAGCTCAGATTCTGAGCCCGACACGCAGACCAAGCAGAAGAGCTGGCAGAGCAATGGGCACAAACAGCTCCGGGGCCCCGTCTGCTCTGTGTCTCCCAAAGTGAAAAGTCCCACCTTAGACTTTTCAGAGGAGGACTCCAAAAGCCATAATTCCGAGGATGGGAGCAGCCAAAAGGTTTCTGACCAGTCAACACTCACACATCACAAGCCTGCAGTGAGCAATTCTGAGGAGGAGGCGGACTCTGAGCCGGACAGGTGGAATGGCAGGAAAGCCTCTGGGCTGCAGCTGTCTCCTCCTTTAAAAAAAGCAAAAGTCTTGAGTGATTTAGAGGACACAGCAGAATCTGAAGCAGAAGCCAGAGAGGAGGAGAAGAGTTTTGTGTGGGAGAGCTTGGTGCCTACTAGGATTGTGAGGAATTCCAAATCTGGAGCTGCCTCCAGCTTCCATCGCTCTTCTGATTCGGACTCGGAGAGTGATTCCAATAACAGCAATTACTGTGAAACTTCTGCAAAAGCAAAGATGAGGAAGAGGAAAGGAAAAACAAAAATCGTCAGGAAAGGTAACATTTTTAAAGCTAATTTCTCTATTTCTTAAGACTGAGTAGAAGACAGAGAAAATCTCCAAGAGAGCAGAGTCTCCCTCTCTCTTTGTCCCATTCCTTGTTTTGAGGATTTCTGGTTTGCAGTTCTATTACCTTGCCTTAATTTCCTGTTGAGATTTTCTGTGCTACAGCAGATGTGTAACTGTTATTTTCAGTATGAAGTAACTATTGATAGTTTTTCAAAATTAATTTGATGGAATGGTGTTTAAATTAGTCTCACATCCATGGTGTGTACCAGAATCTGAAACTTGATTTGACTTTGAGATTTTATTCTGTCAGTGATGTGTAGATAGAGTCCTTAACAGACAGGCACTTGGCAAAAGTAAGATTTAAATTCCACTTGTTTTAGAAAGTTAAGTTCTTATATTTTTGGGTTTTATTCTGTAATTTTACCTGTCACTCAGATCATAGTGTGCTGGCTGATCATGATTTAGAGCGTTGGTTTGGCTTGGGATTTGTTTTAAGCTTATGAGAATGATGCTGATGTTTATTAAACCAGGTCATGTACATTGTGCCTTCATATTATCAGGGAATTGGTCCTGATTTGGAATTTGAAAGACTGTTCAGAGGTTGGTGTTAGGTGTAATCCTTCCAAGCCTGTCAATGTGCTTTAAGAATCTTAAGAAAATTATTGTCTGTTAAGATGACTCTGTCTTGACACTTTTCCACAAGGAATAATTATTTGTTTTGTCCCAAGATCTTATATTTAATACATATATAGGGGCATATACTTGTAGAGTTTCTATTTTTCAAATAAATATGTATTTTAAATATATANAATTATATACCATATATTTTGATATGTAAAACAGTCTATATGTAGTTCTGTAATGTATATTATGTTATAGATAATACATATTATAGATATGTAGTGTTTAGCATGAGATTTTTATATACCAGAAGAGACTGAAAGCAAAGTTTTCAGATAAATTGTGCCAGTACCTTGTGGGCTGTAGTGCCCCCTGCAGCAGAGCTGGTTGGAGCTAAGGCTGGATTTTCCTGCCCAGTATTCCAGGTTTGGAGTTTGGCCTGAACTCCAGGACACCCTGATGAACCAGACTTTCACATCTTTGTGTCTTTTAAGAGCTCTTCCAGTTTCTGGGGGTTTAATGTTCCCTCCTTCTGCCTGTGCCAGCTGGTTGTAGCTTTGCAGCTTTTAATTCTGGATGTTTGGTGGGGAATTCCAATACACTTTATTATACATTTGTTCCGAACTGAAGATCTTGTGTACAAAGTATAATTTTAAAATTCTGGCAGTGTTGCAGAAAAGCTGGACTTCTTTACTCTTCAGCCTTGTGTTCCAGCTACTTAATATTGGAGGACAGTGTCTAATCTCTTCTTCTTTTTAGTCTGTGGATTAATTCATCTTTTGTACAGCATTTTGCAGTGTACAGCAGAAATGTGTTGTGCTTTGACCATAAAAATCACAAAATACAGCTACTACAAGTAGTAATACTCATGTATCATTTCTGGGAACTCTTAACAAAGAAAGGAAATCAATTATCCTTTGGAAACGTAAAAATAGGAATATACTGGAGTAGTACATAAAAGGATCTACATTTAAGTAAGGAGCAGATCTGGTTTATGAAGAGATTCTTACTATTGCTACTCAAGCTGGACATTGGAATTTGTGTCTCATAATTTTTCCCTCTTTATTTTTTTAAATTTACTTCAAAAACTTGATTTTTTTTATTCATATGTATGAATTGTATAATTTTTAGAAGGGAAACACTGATCTTCATCATATAGGATTTACACGTTGAATATTTGTTTTAAAACACAACATAAGCAAGTTCTGTATTAATTTTAAAAACACTGAATGGAAGATTCCCTGTTAGCAGCAGTCTGAGTGTTAAAGTCACTAAGGAGCTGAAGGGTTTCAATGTTCTCCACTTGAAACCATCTAAAATTGTGAAACTTGCATCCACGTGAAATATTATAATTCCTTTTTTAGGATAAAAAAGTGTAAAATACGTAATGTTGCAAGTTTCATTCTAGTAAGAAAAATAAAACTTCTAACAATACAAGTGTTAATAATATGACAGCATTTGCTTGCTAAGTGAGGGAGTTTGTAATTTCTGAGCTAATTAACAGGGTGATGCTAAAGAAAGACCATTAAAAGGTTTGAAAGTGACAATCTCAAGTGTTAAAAGTATCCCTGGGACACTGATGGTATTTTTAGTAAATCATTAAGAAAAATTGCACTTAACAGTTGAAATCAAAATAAAACTCAATATTTGTGTGTTTCATTAAAGGTGGCAGCGTTCGGGCATAAAAAAACGAATAATTTGAGGAATGTATGACATTAAAAAGAACTTTTAACTGTTTCTTTTGTAGAGCCAAAGTCGGAGGAGGCCGGCCAAAATGCCAAAGTGCTGCGGAGCAGGACGTGCATCATCAACTACAAGAAACACATCAAGGTGTCCAGCGTGGGGGAGAAGAAGAACCCTCGCAGGTGTGCCACGCTGGCAGCCAACAAGATCAAGATAATGAGCGATGCAAAGGAGGAATTGTCCAGCTCAGAAAGCGTTTACCCAGTCAGAAAGAGCCGCAAGCAGCTCCAGGGCAGCGTGTCCTCAGCCTGCAGGAAGAAACTGTTCGACAGCTCGGAGGTGGAGGCTTGTTCCAAGTCTGAAAACGAGAGCGAGCAGGTTTCTGGCAGGAAAAAACCTTCCTGCCCCGAGTCTTCTGTTTCTAAAAGGAAATACATTATTGAGTCTGAGAATGAAAGGACTGACTCAGAGACAGAGACTCAGAAGCAGAGTGATAACCACATGCAGCCACACAAACCCCTCTGTGCTGCAGCTCTGAATAATTTTGACTACGACTCCTCGGAGGAGAATTCCACAAACCACAGGGTAGAAAATGGGGGAAACTGGGGAATTTCTAGGCAGCTGGCTTCAACCCACAACCATTGTACGAGTAACTCCGAAGAGGAGGTAGATTGTGATTTAGCTAAACTTGAAACTAAAAACACCAGAGTAGCAGCAAATAAAAAACCCAGAGCTTCTTTCAAGAGATTAAAACCGGTGGATGACTTCAGAGAAACAACAGGATCCGAAACGGGGAGCAAGAAAGAGGAGAAAAGTTCCGTCTCCGAGGACGTGGAAGCACCTGGGACTGCAGGAAGCTCCAAAGCCAACTTCACCCGTTTCTCCTCGGACTCCGGAACCGACACCACCACCTGCAGCAACGCCACGGAAACCAGGAAGCGCAAGAGGAGATCCAAACCGGGCAGGAAAGAAACGCTGAACTACAACTCGCTGAAGCCTTCCAGGAGGCCGCAGCAGCAGCGGAGGAAGCGGCGGAAAGGCAGCCAGGAGCGGGACTCGGAGGAGGTGGAGTACGGCGAGTGCGGGCGGGCGCAGCGGCGCTCCAAGATCCGCACGCGCAACGGCGGCCGGCGCACCGTGCGCTACGACGACGGCGACGACGACGACGACAGAGCCCTCGAGGACGCCGCCGGCTGCGAAACGTAACCTTAACAAAAGGAAAGCCCAGCCCATCTCCTTTTTTTTTTTTTTTTTTTAAACGGTAATAGCACTAGAACTCCTGATGGGTGCTGGCTCTTCTTTGTCCTACATTTCAGGGAATATATTTATATTTTTCTATGAAAAAGTTATGAATGTGATTAGATGATGACTTTCTCCTTTTTCATATTTTGACTTGCACTTGCCTGCCCATGTAGCAGCATTTAGCACAGATGCCAAAATGTGCCTCATTATAGGGGCAATTTTTTGTCTTTACTGGTATTTTATTACATATAAACAAGAGTTAAAAAATGTTAAAACACTGCAAACAGGTTAATAGCAGTATGTTGAGTATTATTGTTATGGGTGCTGCAATGAAATACTACCTAGGTCATGCAACATTCAAGAACAGATTTTAAACATCTCTAATGCTGTATGAAATCATCTACAATAGTAACAGGCTTCTAAATAATAGTACACACTCTAAAAACCTGGTGGATGCAAGCATTGCATCCAAAGAGGAATGAAAAGGCTGATAACTTCACAACTTGATTCAGTGCAGGTGTTAAATGCTCTGTACTTGCATTGCTGATAAGCATTTACCGGTGAAGAAGTTTATTTGCCACTTCCAGAGGCTTTGGTGAACAGAGGGTTCTGCTGACAGGTAGTACATCATTAATGTGACTTCTATACTGTAAACTTTAAGATTATGAAATGCAGGTGAACTCTTGGGCCTAAAGGGTTTTTGTGTGTTTTCTTTATAAAATAGAAAAACAAACAAAACACTTGTTCTGTTTTCTTTATGCGTGGAAAGCTTGAGGTGCAGGATTCCGACATTCCAGGCCTTTTTTTGCTACATTTCTATTGTTCCTCCATATTTAAAGTATTTGAATGTTGGATTTCCCATTGATTAAACCTTACCAGTTTCTGAGCATTGCAGTACATCTCCTGTTTTCACAATGTTTGAGGTGGCTCTTGTTGACAAGAAAAAAAACTTCTCCAGGAAAATATGTGGAAGTCCCTGGTTGAACACACATCAATGACAAAAACACCCAGCAGCTCTAAATTCTTAGTTTTCCTTGGAATTGTGCTGGTGGGGGTCCCACAACGGCTGCCCCCAGCCCAGCACTAGGGGATCTTTCCTCCTTCCCCACTCCAGGGTTCCTCCTCTGCTCTTCAGCTTCCCTTTCTCACACTTTGGAAAACTTGATCGTTCCTGATTCCATCATTCAGTAGAAGATGGGGCAGAATATCAGATTTATCCTAACCTAGCTCGTTTGAACTGAAATAGCAAGTTTGGGGATTGATTTTCCAGTAGGTTGGACTGGTAGTGGGATCTGGAAGGGTTTGGGGGTAAAAAAAATCAGTGCAGCTGCACAGTCCTGATGACAGAACTTGTACAAATGGAAATATATCATGGAAAAAGGAACTGGCATCAGTGAGAGCCACTTCTCCAACACCTTCACTGACATTGTCTGCATTTACCATCACTTTTGCTATCTCGGATATTACCTCAGCATAGAGAAATACTCTTTTTCTCTTCCTTAAAATTTCCATGTGAAGCCCAAAAATAATATAAATCGTTCTTGCCCCAGGAAGTTTTATTTAGAGCATAGTCTTTAATAGGATGCAACAGAATTTTGTAAATTCGAGATAAATGTTTATTTGGTTTCTTTATTTGGTTTCTGAAATACAAACACAGTTGTGTTTAGTGATGAAACTTGAAGGTGGCTTTGTGTTTTCTTTGAGGAGCAAACTTTGTTATAAGCTAGTAATTCCTCTTTTTTTTATATATATTTTCCATAAACTTCATTGTTTAGCAGCTGCTTGTTCTCAGCGTTCTCTGGAGTACAACCTCCAGTTCGGGAATAACTGAACATCAGAGTTTTTATTAATTTTCAGTTTGAACAGATAAAGTTGGCTGGTAGGTTTGTATTTCTAATCTAGGCTTAGATTTACAAAGCTGGTTTTCTTTCAGGTGCTGGATTCTGTCACTGCACACACAGGTTCATGGTGATCCCTGAAAGCTGGAGAAGGTTCTGGCCTCTGGAGCTGTAGCTCCCAGAGGGAATCACTGCCTTAGGGACCATAACACTTTTGTTTTCTAAGCAAAGCATGTGCTGCTCTGTATTTCCTAATTTTATGCACATAGACAGTGGGAAGAGAAGTGATTAAACTCGAAAGGTATTTTGAGCCTTGCACACTAGGAGTTTATTTATTTTTAATTTATTAAAGGAGCATGCAGACTCTTACAAAACTGGGATTCCTTTCACCTTCCTTTAAGTGAACGTTTTTGGTTTGGTCTAGCTGTACTCAGGGAAGTAGTAGACCTTTAAAAGTAGGATCTTTATTTCATGTGACTTTTGGGGGATATTTTGGTTTGTTTTAAAGCAGGACCTGAATCTGATGGTGATCGGGCAGTGTGAACAGAGGGAAACATTAAAGTGCAGGACAGAACCGTGAAGGAATAAATTCTTTCATGTTAAAGGTTTTGATGATGTACATGTGTTAGTGGACCAAAGTAAAGCTGTACATACACCTGGAACGTCACCGTGCTCTTATTTGGTTCAACCAGGCCATGTGCTTGTCCTGCCCTTGGGTCACAAGAGCCCCGTGGAGCTGCAGGCTGGGCAGAGGGGCTGGAAAGCTGGAAAAGCCCTGGGGGTGCTGGTGCCAGGGGCTGGACACGAGCCCAGGGGGGCCCAGGGGGGCAAGAGGCCACCGGCCCCTGGGCTGGGTCAGGGATTGTGTGTGCAGCAGGAGCAGGGCAGGGATTGTCCCTCCGGGCTGGGCACGGAGAGGCCCCTCGAGGGCTGGCTCCAGCTGTGGCTCCTGCAGGAGAGCCCTGGAGGGGCTGGAGCGTGCCCAGGGCAGGGCAGGAGCTGGGCAGGGGCTGGAGCCCCAGGAGGGGCTGAGGGAGCCGGGCAGGGGCTCAGCCTGGAGCAGAGGNCGGGCGGGGCCGCGCAGGCGCGGGCGGCGGCCATGGCGACCTTCTTCGGGGAGGTGGTGGTGGCCCCGTCCCGGGCCGGCCTGGACGAGGAGGAGGAGGCGCGAGAGGAGACGCCCGAGGACCGGGAGATCCGCAGGGAGATCGAGAAGAAAAGGTAGCGGCGGCGCGGGGGGCTCAGGCTGGAGATCAGGGAAAGGTTCTTCCCCCCGAGGGTGCTGGCACTGCCCAGGCTCCGCAGGGAATGGGCACGGCCCCGAGGCTGCCAGAGCTCCAGGAGCTCCGGGCCAGCGCTGCCGGGGATGCCCAGGGGGGATTGCTGGGGCCTGGGCAGGGCCAGGAGCTGGATTTGAATGGGCCTTGTGGGTCCCTCTCAGCTCGGCGTGTTCTGTGGTTCTTTTCCCAGGGAGGTCGATGTCCTGTGGACCTGGCAGTCGGGCGGCTGTGCCGAGGAGCCCTTGGTGTGCTCCAGGTTCATCGTGGCCATTGGGAGGAACGCTGCGGGTGCGTGCAGGACCAGAGGCTGCCGGGTTTTGCGGGGATGAATTTGAGGAGGGAGAAGGTGGGACGGAGGTGTAGATGTGCCAGGACATTCCCTGCTCCAAGCCCCAGTGTCCAGCCTGGCCTTGGGCACTGCCAGGGATCCAGGGGCAGCCCCAGCTGCTCTGGCAATTCCAGCCCAGCCCCTGCCCACCCTGCCAGGGAACAATTCCTGCCCAGTATCCCATCTAACCCCGCCCTCCTCGAGTTGAGGTCATTCCCGCTTGACCTCAACTGGACCTGTCATCCCATTACCTTGTGACAAGTCCCTCTCCAGCTTTCTTTAAGCCCCTCTATTTACTGAATGTGCAGCTCCTCATTTAGGAGCAGAGGTTAAACCTGGAGGAAGCTGAGTTGTCCAGAGAAAGCTGAAGTTCCTCTGTACATGTAAAACACAGTTAACGTTACAGCTGTTTACTCCTCCTGAAAACTGATGTATTTTCAGTTGAACGGGAAAAGTGAAGTATGTTTTAGTTTGGGATTTTAGTTGGGACAATCCCCCTTTACCCAGCTTTTGTTTGGTAAACTCTCTGGGATTGTTTATTAATTGGCAAAAGTCTTGTTCTAATAGTACCAAGAAGTCTTGCTTGCATTTAAGTGACATTTAGGTGACATTTAGATTTTATCAAAGTTAACTTTGCTCATTTGTTCGGAGTTTTTAGGTTTTTCCTTGAAAGGTGGTAGTTGATATTTTGGATCTGTCTTCTGTAGCTTTTGACATGAATCTGATTTCTGAGCATTTTTGCCACACTCTTGCCTGTTTTCTAGAATCAGTGTAATAGTTCTGCCTTGCTGCTTCAGTGATTTTTGGTTTTAATCTGCTATATCTGCTATGTCAGAAAGTATTAGAGACTTAATATTTCACATCTTTAATTAATACTAAAGAAATTGAAGTTGATTGTAATGCTATAATTCCTAAGAACAATTTTTATTATTTTTATGTTTGGGGTCTGTGTATGTTGAACAGCTCTTCATCTTTTTAAATTTGAGTACATTGGGGTCACTCACATTGCTGATGTTTCTTAGATTTGGTCAGTAAATCTAAGTTGATAAAAATTAGTTATTTTTCCTTCACATTGCCAAGGAATAATCTAATTTAGTCCAGCTATTTTTTTGTAAAACCAAGGTTTTATTCTTTATAAATTAACAGTATTTTGTATGGGTTTTGCAGCTTTCCTGTCATCTTTTATCCTGGATTCTGTGTGCTGGGAAGTGGTTGGAGTTGTGAAGCTGTGGAATGAATGGTGCAGAACATCCAGCACCACAAATGTCCTCCCCACAGACTCTTTCTGTTTGTTCTACAGATTGGTATCAGATCCCACAGTAAGTGACTTGAGCATTAATTCCTCTGTGTTTTGGCTTTCTGAAAAAGAGAGCCTTCATCCACCCCCAAACAGGGCACTGCAGGATCATGGATTAATGTCATAAATGATCTGAAATGAAATGATTCTCACTAAAACTGTGAAGTTCCAATTCGAGCTCAGCACAAAGATGTCAGATCCTCGTGGCTTCACTGCATTTGTGACCAAAACATCCTCTTTGAAACAGGGTTAAAGAAACCCCAAATAACTGAACACGTTATTGTCTGCAGCCACGTCATCCTTACAGGTGATTATGAGCTACTGTTGTGCTTTAAACCACTTGCTTACACACGTTTTTATTTTCTTTAGGTTTTATTGTGCCAGTGTAGTTGCTACGTGGCTGAGGATCAACAGTTCCAGTGGCTCGAGAAGGTAAAACTGGCGAGAAAATAAAAAAATCCCAAGGAGGGGCATCTTCTTCTCTGATACTTTAAACATGAGAGTGTTAAATAAGCTGCCCCTGTGGTTTTCTTCTGTTAAATATTCAAAAATAAATAAATTTTTGATCCTACTCTCTGAAGGATCTGTGACATCCCTTTCTAGATGCTGCCAGCTGTATCTGCTGTAACCTCCCACCTCAGTGCAGTCATTCCTTTTGGACAGTTTCAGTTTTGTTGGCCCTTAACCACTTCCCAAACCTTTTTCCTGCTTGGTTTTCATTTCCCATGGCTTATTTCAGCTGCATTTCACCTCTGGGACAATTTTTCCTTAACAAAACCAACAGCAAGTTGTACAGCTGCCAAAGGATCACCAGACCAACCAGTTGTGGAACTTCTGGTGGATGGTGTCAGCTGCTGGGTGTGTTCTGTGCCTTTCCCAAGGGGCAGCTGGAGGGGAATTTGCCTCCCAAGCAGCATTTCTTCCCAGATTTAACGTTGCCAGGGCCTCACCCCAGCATCATCCAGGTACAGGAGCACTGCTGGCTCACTGGAGTCCCTCCAAATACCATCATTTTGATTTTAACAAGATAAAGCCTGGGGCAAATGTTCCTCCTCTTGATTTTCCTGATGGATTTGGGTCACTGCTTTGCCTGGAGGAAGTGTGGCTTATTTTGTCTTGCTGTCTGTCTGCTCCCTCCTTGCCTGCCTTTAAATCTCTGCTGAGCTGATGGGCGAGCAGGGATTCTAAAGCTGGGCTTAGAGATAAGTACGGCTTTGCTGGGGGGTCATGGCTCATTTGGAGGTTTAAAAACCCTGAGACCTCAAACATCTTGCTTTTGCTGTGTTCTGCACATTCCTACACTTCATTTAAAGTGGGATTGCAGAAGAAGGATGGCTGGGGGGCTGTTGTCTTCCCCAGTTCTTTGTGGATATGTGTGATTTCCAGTGTGGGTGTTCCTGAGCAGTAGGAGTGTGGTTGTACCAAGTCAATGTTCCTGAGTATTTTTAGGCTTTGTGGTTATTGGTATTTTTAAATGTGCAGCAGAAACAACGTGCTGGCAATCTTTTTGCTTTTGACGTGAATTGCAGATGTTCTGTGTGTAAATGCTGATGTACTGAGCACCTCCCGTCTCCACAAGTCAGATCTTCCCATCTGGGGGTGTTTTCTCTGTAAGGCATCACTGGCAAACGAGAGCACACAGGTTGGAGTTTTGCAGCCATGAATTCCAGCCAGTGTTCCCCACAAAGCAAGTGGAAGATATGTGGGCTTCTGAATATTTCTGTCAGATTTCTGTCACGGTGGTGACACAGTGATGGGAGGGCACAGGCAGCTTCCCTCCTGGGACTGGTACACAGACAGAAACAGGCAAGTTTCTGGCACAGATTCCACATTCTCTGTTTTCTTTTCTCCTGTTGGTATTTTGTGATGGCCAGAAAGTTTTATACTTCGAAACTCTGTTCTTTGAATTTGAGAAAGAAAATTTAGGGTTCTTCTCTTTCTCAATTCAACTTGAATAGAATTAAATAAAATCTGTGCCTTTAAAATAAAAACTCTTACAATATTGTAGGACATCCAGGGAGCACAATTTCAAATGTTATGCAGCTCATTGAGCTGCTTGTTTGTTTTTGGAATCCTTTTTCTTTTTACAGTCACCATTAGTTAAAGCAGTAAATCTTAATATATTGAATAGAAAGTGCTGAAAACCTAAAACCTCTCCAGAAGATCACTAGACTTGGTAAATATGTCAGCTGTTACACTGGGGTTTTTCATCTCCATCCCAGGAGAAATGCCTGGGAAATTTCTACCTGAAGGCTGTGATTTAAACTGGTTTTAGTCCTGCAAACCTGAGTTCAAGTGCCCTTTGCTCTGAAATTGAAATGAATCTTTGAGGTTTCTCCTCTTTGATGGCGAGGGGAGAAATTTTGCTGATGTATTTTTTAATTTCAGGTTTTTGGCTCCATGCAGAAGAAAGGCTTGCAAGTAACCATCCTTTCCACGTGTCCTGTAGCTGATTATAAAACTCAGGAATCCACTCTGACCCTTGTATCTCCATTCCTGAAAGCCTTGAAGACCAAAGAATTCCAGGAGCAGGTCTGCTGCCCGCTGCTGGAGCAGCCCAACATTGTGAGGGACCTTCCTGCTGCTGGTACTTTGCAATTCCAATTATTTACAGGGCTGCTAGTGGCAACACAAAACTCCCCCTGAGGAGCATCCCACCGAAATTAGAATTTTTGCTTAATTGTGGGAACTGACTGACAAGTCAGCTTTTTAAAAAATAATTACTGACAGATTCACATCTTGCACACTGCCCTGGAAAATAAGGACAGATTTCCAAACCAGCCACAATTCCTTTTACCTTTTTC
>WAAG01065990.1:0-22036 GCA_013390105.1 Tichodroma muraria | reverse complement strand
ACGGCCAAACTACTACAGTCCTGAATCCAGATATTTTGGCAACCATACAGTATGCAAACAAACATAAACTTTGTAAATACATGATTAGGCAGGACCCTTCTGCAGGATCCCATATTTAGGATGGTCCTAAAATACTCAAACAAAGAATTAATGCATTTGTATATACAACTCCCTTAGAGACAGATTATGAAATTTTCACAGATAAACCCTCCAAAAAGGATTCATGATGAAACATTATCCATAGCATTAGAAGTATGCACCAAACCCGTTCTTAGCAGACATTCCAATATATCATTTTCCAATAGAGCCACCCTTAGTCTCCATAATACATCTACTCTTTCAGACAATAGACTTCCCTCCATCTTACAGATGAAAATGAAGAAAGGATAGAAGACATCCTAGTGGTGTTGTCTCTGTTTTAGCACACTGCCTTTGTCAATTTAAAGACTAGAAATTTAAAGTATGCAGAAAACACCTGTAACCAGAAAAAAAAACACAGAGATTAGGGCCAGAATTTTAAATGCAATTTAGAAAAATAATATATTCATTTAAATGAAGTACTTCATAGTTTCTTACATCTATTTTGCTATAAAGTAGGCTTTTATTTCAAATTTAAATCAAATTTAATATCAGTAAAAAATGTATATGGTTGAAACTGTGTCATAACAAAATACTCCTAGTGTAAGTTAAAGAAAAATTTCATTGTACCTGAAAATAACATAAAAATAATTAAAGTAAGAAAAAAAGAGTTCAGGTTGACCAAAGTGAATTTTTAGTTTAAACTACAACCAAAGATAGAAGAAAATCACTTGTATGATTCTGTAGAAAAGGAAAAATTGCAAAAATATGATGACTATTTTTTTAACAGAAGTGTTAATTTTATTATAAGGGAGAAGCTAAATAACACCTAGACAAATCACTGTATTTTTTAAAACAAATTAGTTAAACTATCCTTTTATGCTATTTATAAAATGCTACTGGACATGTTTTCTTTTTTCCTCTCATGATGGTACAAAACAACAGATGTTCAGGCAAACCATACTCAAGTATCCATATGAAACAAATAATAAAAGCCTGAGTCCTTTGTGATGAGATATGACTTGTTAGTGATGTAATTATTAAAAAAGAATTATAAGAAAAGAAATATCATGTTGCTTGATACCATGTACCAATCTGTGGAATTATGGAACAGCAGAGGCCTTTTTCAATCTAGTCTTAATAAGTCACTTGCTTGGTTCAGAAGCTCAGTGTGCCAAGCATTTACTGCAATTACATGAAAAATTGTTATATCCTTGACAGTACCATGTAGAGTTCAGTAAACAAATGCTACTTACTCTGAAGACAAAATACTGGTGTCATTTAATTCATATTCAGATAACTTGAAAGAGAATTATAATGTCTTGAAAGAAGTAGCCTGGCTCACTTACTCCAATTCATTGCAATCATAGATTATATGATTGTGTTTCTTTTATTTCAACCTTTACCAGATTCATTGCATCAAGCTGATATAAAGAATCACGTTTATCACACATTTTCAGGGTCAATCAACTAAAGGTGAATTTCTGTAATATGTTCATGGGGAGAAAAACAAATGGCTGTTTGTTGAAATTCCAGGAAGAAGCAAATTTAAGTAATATTCAGTGCTCGCAGAGGCAGGAATGGTAGCATATGCTCAAGAGAAAAGACGGAAAACCACTTCTGTTGCTTTTTTTACCCAATTCCTTAAGACAGGTGCTGAAATATTATAGGCTAGATCTGTTTGGAGGGTAAAGTCAATGACAGAGACAGACTAGGTTTTAATGCTATTCCATATATTTTTTTAAAGGAAACTTTAAACAATTGAGGCACAAGGGGAAGAAATTTCTTGGATCTTTCCAGCCAATGGTCTTCTCAGAAAGCCTTTATTCTTCTCTTTCCCTTATGTCCACGCTTCAAGTATTTCTATAGGTGTCCTTGCTTCCAGCAGCAGTTCCCCAAGGCCTTGGGTGGCCCCCTCCCAGGTCCACGGACATCTGTGTTTGCCCACATCCTCCAGGTACATCACTCACTCCCTTCTGGTGGTGTCTGTGACCCATGTTTGACAATTGTCTATTTGTCGTTCTTTAGAAGGGCTCAGGAGACCCACTGACCCAGCTTAATTAGTTTATTGATTAGTACCATAAAGTCCATAACCAATTAGTGAGAGTAAAGTTATTAATGTCCAATTCTGCAATAGTTTACTGTGGGGATGCAGCCATGCAGCAGCACAAGCAAACACGAGATACAGCTCATCATAGCCCCATGTGTATCCCCCTTCTTCCCCAGGTCACGTGAGAAAACCTTCCAGTGTGTGCACTTCTGTCCCCATTTTCCCTAACACAGAGAGGAGGACATAGCATTCTGGGTTTAGTCTTGCTGCTATTACAAAAGGAATAACTGACCTAGCCCCTAGTAGAGAGATTACAGCACGTTAACTGTTAAAAAATAATGATTGCTGTGGAATGGAGTGTAGCATGAATACAAAACATTTTGAGGATGTAAAACAGAGTAACAAGACTTCGGATAACAGGGCAATAGATCCTTTTCAATATCTTTCTGAATGAGATTTAGTTATATCTATCATAAAAATAGGTCTTCTATACTGTGAAATTCATAGTCATATGCTAATGCTTTAGTGGGAAATTAAGCATGGTGTTTTACAATAGTAGTTAAAGAAGGAATTACAGAATACAGCCAGGATGCAGTGATCATTTGTGCACAACATTTGTGCTCTGATAGCAAGCAGGTTGTTCTTTCCCTACATATAGGGAAAAAAGCTCTGTGCTGTAAATATTATATTGTTATATGTTTTGAGGTGTTGTGTTTGGGCCATTAGGCACATCTTCATAAAGGAAATTTTTTATTCCTTTAATATGACTGCAAATAGCTGGAGGTATAAACAGATTCTACAATTAAAGGACTACGTTAAACCAGATGAATTAACACAATTGCTTCTAACAAAACCCAACAGGAGCAAGAGAAACTCATCTGCATCGGAATATGATTGATTATGGTCAGAATCTGTAAGGCACATCACTAAATATAGTCCTCAGTTTACAATGGTAGAGAAATTTCTTGTTCTGTTTCCAGGAGCCAGTTTATTCTGTCTCCTTGTTACAGTTTTTCTCTCAAGAGTTTTTTGATTATTACTTTTTATAAGGATTACACTGCGACATTCGCTTTAGGGAAATACAATAATTTATTTCTATTCCAGCTTTGTAACATTATTGGGATTTGATTATGAATGTTTTGATAGCAGTATCATAATTTACAGGATACCTCATTGCTCTTAAGAGGTAAGCAAACCTATTGTAGCATTATGTTAGCAAGGACTTTGTTCTCACCAAAACAGAGACAGAAGGGATACTGCATTGCAAAGGGCTTCAGCAACTCTCTTGGAGCTGAAAACAGATACATTGAAATTAGCTTGATGAGAATAAGTTAATTATCCAGTTTCATTGAAGAAAATTGATTCACAGAGGAAAGGAAGTGCAGGGGGTTCATTACTTCAATATTTCTTGCATGAGTTCATTGATGCCTTGCTCTCATGTCATGAGTTGAAGTCTCAGCCTTAGATGTTAATTCATGGTGATACTGCACTGCAGCTCATTTCTGAATGTATGTTGAAATACTGTGCTAATGGGCCATTCTTTCTCATGACAAAGTGGTTGTGCCCTGCAGAAGGGTATAAAAACATGATCATAAGTGGCCCATATAATTCCTAGTTTGAATTATTGAGTGACATACAAAGAACATGGAAAAGCTGGTATATTTTGCTGTATTTTTCGAGAAAATAAGTTTGCATCTTGTGTAAAACACCTGAAGAATCATTAAACAGAGAAGGATGAAATAGTAAATTCTGATAAAGGAATAAATAGTAAAAAAATCTTGACAAAATCAGATGTTTGACCCTTTGCAAACAGAAGAGAACAATTTGTCAGTGGAACTAATGCTCTCTTCAGTTTGTGCAATTGCTCGTTGGAATATTATAAAAGTGGTAGAACTGCTTCTTTTCCCCCTTTTTTTTCTGAGGTCTTCCTAGAAATTTGCAGGTGATGAGAGAAGCCTTCACTCTAATAAAAGAATAGGCCAGCTTACTGATTGGAGAAAATTACATGAAGTTTTTTAATCAAAGTCTCTGTGGTCTGCTGTCTGATTTTCTAGGCCAGATGTCAAATGTTTTTCACTGATGTCGATGTTGAAGTAATCACTAAGCCAATTCCAAGAATGAGTAAGTGAGACTGTAATAACGTTTCATTTCAGTATTACATAAGCTTTTTTTCNGAGACAGTTTTATGTGTGGGCAATTGCTCTATACATATATATGGGAGGTTTCAGTACAAAATGCAAAAACACATTTACAAAGTTTTATATTTTTAAACATTTACATTTAATTTAAAACATAATTACATTTTTCATATTTAATCTATTTTATTAAGTTTATCTTTGCTGCTACAGTATTAACCAGTAATTTGAAAGGCAAGAATTTTCTAGAAAAAAGACTTTACAATTTGAAAATAGGGAGAGAAAGAACTAGCTGGCTTAATGGATAATGCACCTTAGTGAGTGAATCTCAGTTGAATATTGTGAGACTGTGGCATCAGATTAAATATTTTATAGTTTTTATGTGAAATATAATCAAAATTACTCATAGTGATATAGAGAATTATTCTAGCAGAACTAACTCAAAACTTAAGGAACACATTGTCTATAGCTGTTTCCAGAGGAAAGTGGTGATATGAATGAATGAAACAAATAAATGTCACAGATAAGTAGAGAAAAAAAGCAAATCTAACTGATATGAAACTATATACAATGATCAGAGTAATCTTACTCTATGGGTAAATTAATAAATCAATGGGTAAATTAATATGGGTAATTATTACTATGGAGATACTCAGGTGGCACATTGACCCTTAGCAGAAACTAATAAAATGTTAACATTGCCTCTTTCACCACAATTCATGTCTTTATTGAAAAGATATTTCGATTACATATCTTCTGCTTTATCCACTGCATATTTGGTGAGCAGCTATGTAATTTGCTGTTGACTCATTGGTGAAGAGCTGCCTTGTTTCTGAGAGAGAATTTCATATTCTTTCATGATCTTTGCTGTGGTGCTTGGTACTACAGTTCCATAAGCAGTGACAACATCATGAGATTTTCAGACTGCTTTTCTGAGAAGGAGTATTATTTATGCTTGTTTTGCAGAAGGCATGAAAAGATTGACACAAATATGCGTTACTGTTTTCTGGTACCCATCCAGGATTGCTTTTTACAATCCTTCACCTCAGAGAACACTGTTCAAAGGTCAGCTTGGTCCCTACATGCAGTTGGGATATTATTTGCAATGTCTGTAATTTCAGGAGGCTCATGCCTCCTGTATATAAAGCATGTGTACACACAGAGTATGTGTAGAAACCAAGGTCTCGTGGGACAGACAGAGTCCAGCTCCTCTTGCTGGGCACACAGGACAGACAGGACTCCTAAGCCTGCAGCCCAGGCATCACTGCTGGCTCCAGCTGTAAAACTGCACCTCTCCAGGGCCTGTGATCTGATCCAAATTAATTTGGCAATTAATTTAAGCAAGACAGAAAGACTCATTTCAAGGATGGAGGCACTAGATCTTTTAAGGAAAGGTCCCTAGAACAATTTAATGGGGCTTGGGAGCTCTTGAAGAGATACCATGTGCTTTTTCTGAGATACAGTGGAATGAATACCTTTTGGCTCATTTCCTAAGTTTATTCAGTCTGAGAGAGTTACACAACAGGAAAACTTAAATTTCAAACCCCAAGTTTAAAGCCCGAGAAATATGTCAGAAAGTGAAGACAGGATATTAAAATGGGAAGCATCATATAAGATTCAAAACAAGAAGTACTACCAGTCTTATCCCCAGAAACAGGCAGAATATAAACAACTTGGAGAAATATTGCAGAAGCACAAACTGTTTAAAAATCTAAGTGCTTTCAGCTTAGTCATAGTCATAGATCCCCAGGGACCATTCTCTGTCCTGCAATCCTGACTGTCTACCAAGTACCCAGAGGTACTACCAGAGATACAGAGGTACTACCTCAGAGGGCAGTGAATGCAAGATTGTAAGAGGACAGTGAATGAAAGATTGAGTATGTAGTGAATAAGTAGATCAGTTAGAAAAGTTAACATTTCATTCATAAGTTTAGACATGATCTTCTACTATAGATCTAAGCCATAATATAAAATTTTTCCCATCAAGTGAGCAGCTTCATGGTTAAGACACAGGCTGAGAGCTCCAGCATTTAATGATACCTTTCTGCTTTATCAGGCAAAACCATTTTCGTATGCTACCTATACAGCAAGGACCAAAAAATCTGCAGTGATTGAGATAGTCCACTGTCACTTTGATAGTGTAATGCTGAATTAAATTAAAAACTTGGAGACACATACGACTAGATACTATTGCATAAAACAACAGTTCCCCAGAACTGCCTCATGAAAGAAATTTGCATGTGCAGAGCAGTCTTTGCACACTCAAGTGTTGGTACACAGACATCATAAATGTTTGCTTACAGCTTGGGCCCTAAATGAGAATTATAATAATCAAGACGACTCTTTCAGATTGGAAAAAAATGGTAAAATTAATATCAGAGCTAAAACTGTTGAGGATAGTAAGGTTCCATTCCAGGACATGGGTGTGATTCCATTTATGTGTACTTTATGACAAAGGACCTGTTCTCTTTAAGGTTAATAAAAAGTGACACATTGAACTGTCTAGCATTGTCAAAGAGAAGCTCTCTAAGCAAAACCTCTTGAAAATCATATCTAGTATAATTCTTTAGACCATGTAAAAAATTCCCTTCAATAAATAATGAATAATTTTCATTATTTATCAATTTTTCAATATTTTTTCCTCTCCACTTGCTTGTTGAAAATACCTAACTTTCTTTTAATCTGTGTTTGAAATTGCTCACTCGATTTTTTGCGAATTTTTGTTTCTCCATAATTTCTTATTTCAGTTGTTTTCGTAGTTACAATGGGTCACTGGAGACTCATATAATTGTTTCCTACTCTCTAGTTGGATGTGTGAAATTGTAGATACAGAGCCTCTGATGTGAAAGCTCCTGGAAAATAAATACCTGCAATTGTTGAGCATGCAACATTAAAATATGTTTTATGAGATGTTCATGGCAATAAAAAGACACTTCCAGAAAGTATATGGGAAGAAAAACCCTGGTATGAAAACATCCCCAAATCATTTTTTATTTTGTCTAAGTATTTATGGAAATAGTATTTGCTGTAGTGGGCTAGAACTTACACAAACAATATTTTTCCTACTCTCCAGGGAAACAGAAATAACACATAAGTAAATCAGTCAAAAGATGCATTTTTGTTAAGATATAAATGTTTCAATATTTTGAAGATATGAATTGGTCAAAACCTGATTATCATGACACAATGAAACATGTCAAAGCCCACACTGGTGAATGCAGACTGAACATTTAAAATAGCACCAATAAAAAGGTAGGCATATTCTTGTATTTAACATCCCCAAAATATGGCTTTCAGAGTCTTACATGCACTTTGGAAGCAGAACATTTTGCCTGATTTTTGGTAGGAAAGACTGTAAATACTACTCCAAATGCATTCTTAATAAGGCCTCCCACAGCCAGAAAAATAAAGCTACTATTGGGAGGTCACCAAAAGGAGGAGGATGACAGAACAGGTAGCTCATGCTCCATGTACTGGCTCTGACCATTGAAATGCTTCTTCCATCTGCTCTGCTTTCTCCTTTCTCCTATCTCTAGCTGTAACATAAACAGCAGGACCCTGGCTCTTCTGAGTGTGGACTGGCAATTTTCCCAAATGAGACTGCAGATCATCCCAGCATTCTGTGACCAGAGTTACAGCACGAGTTTAGTAACTACTGCTGGAAGATGGAAAAGTAAAAAGCTTACTGAAGGTAGCTGAGACTGAAGAGGAGACATTTCCACACAGAAAGCTCAGGGAAAAATAACATCAGCCCATTACAGGAGGAGGATGGTCATCTCACAAACAGGAAGACCTGAGACAAAGGTGTTCAACACGTTCTCTGCCTCTGTTTTGGACATGGAGGATGGACCAAGGAGGTCTCAAGGGCCCTGAGGTGGAGGACCATGTCTGTGAGAATGATCAACTCCCAGTCTACCTGAAATCGTGCAGGATCTGCTGCTCCAGCTGGATCTCTACAAATCTATAGGGCCTCTTGGGATGCATACAGGAATCCTCAAAGAGCTAGTTGATGTCATCGCAAAATTAAATTCCTCCAGATAAACAGAAACCTCATGAATCACTGGTCCACTGCCCATTTGAGAAAGATACAGGGCTAGCTGGCTGGCCCATTTGAGGGGGCTTGGGTGAAAAACATGAATGTTTCTATGTATCAAGGCTTTTGTGAATGGGAGAACTATGTTCAGCCCAAAGGCTGCCAGAATGTGTGTGGGAGAAAGAAATCTGTTTTAAAAAAAAGATGTGTTTTTGAGAGATAGAACAAGAAGTTTGGTCTCAACGAAATGTGCAAACATGAGAGCAGTGGAAAAAATAGATGATGACCATCAAGGTGTTAGAACAAAGGAAGAGAGTGTTTTCTTGTTGCATTTTATAGCAATCAATCTTAGGGACAGTCGAAATGGTAGATGCACACTCATAAAGGTATGTTCTACATATTGAAGCTACAAGTGTGAATTGCAGGCAGTTTTAACCAGGAAGAGGGCTAAAGGAAAAATATCGTTCTCTAACAGAAATATATAAAACCTAACAGTTCTAAAGGAGAAAGCTAACAAGTACTTGTTAATGAAATAAGATTAATAAAATGAGGTATTAGCTTTTGGAAAGTTAGAAACAGTCTTGCCCTGTACTTTGTACTGAGCAATAGTGTCTGTTTGCTGAACTGATCCACACATAGTGTTGAGCCTTGCCATTTCCTTTTATTCAGACTGATGATTTTGCTAATGCATTTTCCCCTTGGGTGTATTTTCCAAAGTGACTCCTCCCTTACTCCTGATATACAGGCCTTTCTATTGCCAGCAAATGAGGTCATGATTTACCATCTTGGGTAACTGGATAACACATTCTTACTGGGTCTGCCACAAAGCTGTGCTACTGTCACCCTTCCGACCACTCTTGGTTTAACCATGTCTGTACCAGAGGCACAGCTGTCAGTTGATTACTGCTGTTTTTGTGAGCTCTTTATGTGTCATTGTGTTACAAGCAGGCTCATTTCACAGAGCATGCATCCCATCAGAAAGGCACCTTTGCTTACACTAGCTGCAAAACTCATTTTCCTCCCATTTTAGTCCATCACAGCAGTATTGTGTACTTTGCACTAAGTAAAGGACATGCTATTCTGGTTTCTTTGAAGATGTTGCAAAAGGTGGGCTAGCAGCACAATCCCGATCATGGTCCCACCTTTTCCTCAGTCTGAGTAATCAAAGCAATTCTACTAATCCCTTCACAGAGATGAGAGCAGCTTAGTTGTGTTCACGACAATGGCTTGCTGTTTTTCAACTGGGACTTTATTCATAAAATGGTGTCTGAGGCAAAAGGACACTGGGGGTGCAGCCTTGAAAATCTGGCACCTCAGTGAATTTAATATTTCTACACTGTCATGCAATATAATTTCATTAAGAGCTGAATCTTTTTGGTCATATCCAAAAGCCACAAAAACTCTTCAGGTTTCTCAGGGAATTCAGTACCTCATGATTTCAGGCAAAGACTGATTTAGGATCTGGGTTTTTTTATGGACATTTCCAGGAATGACTGAAAAGATGACAAACACCTAGTTATGAGTAATGTTCCAGGGGAGATATTATACTTCTATAAAATTTTCTTAACTCCTGGGATAAATTATAATTAGTCTTCAAACACAAATCATGGTTAATGGCAAGTTGACAATGAGTCAGCAGTGCCCTGGCAGCCAGGAGGGCCAATCCTGCCCTGGGGGGCATCAGGTCCAGCATCACCAGCTGGGCAAGGGAGGGGATTGTCCTGCTCTGCTCTGAGCTGGGAGGGCCCCACCTTGAGTGCTGGGGGCAGCTCTGGGTGGCACAAGAGGAAAAAGATATAAACTATTAGAGAGTGTCCAGGGGAGGGCAACAAAGATGGTGAAGGGCCTTCAGGAGAAGTCATATGAGGAGTGGCTGAGGTCACTTGGTCTGTTCAACCCAGAGAGGAGGAGACTGACGGGAGACCTCATCACAGTCTACCAACTCCTCGTGAAGGGCAGGGGAGGGGCAGATGCTGATCTCATCTCTGTGGTGACCAGTGACAGAAAGTGAGACAATGGCCTGAAGCTGTGTCAGGGGAGGTTTAGGCTGGACAGTAGATGAAGGTTCTTTCCCCAGAGCATGGCTGGGCACTGGAACAGCTCCCCAGGGAAGTGGTCACAGCACCAGCCTGACAGAGTTCAAGCAGCCCTTGGGTAATAGACTCAGGCACATGGTGTGACGCTTGGGCATGGTCCTGTGCAGGGCCAGGAGTTAGACTCAATGATCCTTGTGGGTCCCTTCCTACTGAGCATGTTTTGTGATTATGTGATTTTAAACCTGAGCTGATATCACTGTAAAATCTACCAGTTTATTAAAAATTAGTTATTCCTTCAAACCACCAAACATGATACACATAGTATGATGAAGAAAAAGGATTTCTGGTGTTTTCAAATGGCTAAAACTTTAGTTTGGCTGGCTTGACCTGTATTTGGGAGCTGAACAGTGCAGAGGAATTAATTTTCTCCTCTTACAGTCTCTTAATCACTGTCCAGAACATGTTCCAGTATTGATGACAACTGCAAGCCCCAAAAGACGGCCTTTACAACAGAGTGCAGGATAAACAGCCCTGCAGCCAATTGCTCCTAACTCTCAGAACAGTGAAGATGGCTTCACGCCAAAATTATCACAGCAGAGACCCCACAGATGGGAAGATAAAAGTTCCCTCAGTAAGCTGCTAACAATGCAGACCATTTTGCTCTGCAGGGCCGGGCTGCAGAAGTGAGCCACCTGTGTTCTCCTGACGTCACTGAAATAAAGGCCAGGGGCCGATTACTTGATGGGTGCTCTTTTATTATCATATATCAGGTGTCACCTGCAATTTCATGTCTCGGGCAGTAAGAGAGAATCCATCTGTCATCTTCCAGTGAATCTCAGTGAAATTTCTTTTCTTTTGAAACTGAGACCATTAGATTGGTGAAACAGATATAAGATAGGCCAGATGTTAAAAATTAATTCCAAAATCCTTAAAGAATTTTTAAAAAAGGGTTTTGTTGGAATGGAATTGATTTACTGCCACATTTACTTCTTGAACAGAGACTGTATTTCATTCAGTATGATGCAACTAAACAATAGATATGCCTGGATTTATTCTGCTCATCACATAAGGTCTCCAAAGGATCTATATAATTTGTAACCCTTTAAAATTAATGGCTGAAGATGCCAGTGTAAAATTGGCAGGTGAAGATAAAAAAGCTCACTCAATATTTCCTACTTTGAAATTCCAGCTTTTCTTCTGTATTGGAAGACTTCATGGTGTCACTACTGAAATCTCAGCACAGCTTTGTGGGACACAGGTCTCCCACACTTCTTTCCTCATGGGTGCAGCAAGCTCCTAGATGCAGTGCCAGGCCTATCCATGAACCTCTTACTACATTTCTTACTATTGCTTTGTAGCATCCACGGAAAAACAGAAGGAAAGCTTCTTTCATCTGCTCCATGTCATGCCCTAGTAGTGAAGGAAAAGTTATATCAGCTCTTCTCTCTTAAATTAAAACTTAAAAAAAATTTCAAGGCTTAGAAGAATGAGTCCAAGGCTGATCAGGCTCCTCTTCTGCCATCTTTTCTCTAACTGTGTGATGGCAGGAGTATTTTTAAGAGAAGAAACAGTACTTGGTAAGACAAATATCTGTGAATGCTTTCAGCATGATACTAAGTGACATAAAAAAGACCCTGTAAATATTTTTGGTGTGGTTTTACTTTTATTTCAGTATATTACACCAGGGCATTTTCTGGTACTGCTATGATTAATACTGTAAATTTCAACAGTTGCAAATTGTTGGGAAAACTTTATAGTGTTATCCAAGATGCTGACTTATACTAATAAAAGGTGGGAAAACTAATGCCATATTATGTGACTGAAATTAACTTTGTAATTTTAAAGGATATTTTACATTAATCTTTGAGTCTCATGCTCTTCCTTAATTTTAGTTATAAAATAATTTTTTGCAAAAGTTGAATTTAACTTTTATTCTGGCCATATATGCACAGAAACTTTATGCAAGGAATTAAAATAAATCAGGTTTCAAACCTCACAATCGCATTTATGGATTTTAGCCTCACCTTAGGAGATGAAAACAGGAAAGCCAAAGATGAGCTGATTAGTGTATTGCACAGGTTTTGTTGTCAGAAAAAAAATTAGGCTGGAACTTTTAACACTACACACAAAAAAGGAACAATAAAATAATACGGTGATATTTTCTCATAATTCATTTCCCACTCTTTTGTACCAGCTTTTCTTGTCTCTAAATTTGAATGTCATTGTGTAAATTGTGTACATTGTATATATTATGCACATTTTTTAAGCTGAAAACCATTTTCAACATGTCCCTTCACTGCCTTTATGAGATGCAACCAGCTGCACCAGCCTAATTCACACAGGGAATGTGTGTGTGGAACCACAGGTTGCATACACTATGCAGCTATTCAGCTGTAAATTTTAGTTCCTTCAGGGAAAATGGTATATATGACCTGGACTTTTTATTCAACCAGAAGAGTCAGTTCAGTAGTCCCTTCTAATGCCCTGGGAAGTTAGTTTCTCTGCTTAGTCATCCAAACCCTTCAACAAAAGGGAGAATTTGGACTGTGACTCTGCTTCACAAAAGCTCTGTCCACACAGCCAAAACTATCTCTTAGAAATTGGAACAAATTAATAAAAAATAGTGTTAGCAAGTCATTATCCCTTATTTCTGAATGAATTCAAACATAAAATTTAATCGTATTATTATATTATTAATTGGTTATTCTATAGAGTCTAAATTAACATCAGAGGAAAAAATGCTATTAGACATGATGCCTATTTAAACATGAGGTTTTCAAGAAGTTCTGGTAGATCGCAAACTTGTATCTCTGTTTCACACTGAGCAAGTTGATGGAATGCTATAGTAAAGAATTGTCACATGTTATTATAAAGATATTCTTGAGACTAAGACACTTATATTTTAAGATATCATCAAGGTAATTATCATTATCATTATCATTATATAAAGTTTGAAAATTTTAATATGAAATTTGCAGAGAAATTGTGTGTCACTAACTTATGGGGAATTTCTTTTGTGGAGTCAGTGAACATAGATAGATAAAAGTCACCAAACTGTCTTAGCATACCTTGAATGCTAAAAAAAATCTTCCAACAGAGGACTATAAAAACCTGGACTCTCATGGTTCTAAGTCATCTAAAATAGCAGAAATTAATAGTTATATTTTACAGTGCAGAGAAGTTAACAGAGGAGTTCCTTACAGATCAGTGCAGAGTCTTTTCCATTTAGTATATTTATCGATACAGTGGAAGGCAGTTTGGTACAGATATCATGGTCTAAAATTATTCAGATTACTTAAAATGAAAGCTGAGAAGACTTGTGGAGGATGTCACAACACTGTGAACGAGAAATAAAATGGCAGATGAAATTCATACTAATGAACACAAGGTTATGTAAATAAGAAAAAGAATTATAGGCTATAAACTAGCCATTGCTATTCAAGAAAAAGGTCTTGTAGTTTTAAAAATTATATGAAAACATCATTTCCGTACCGATAACCAAAAAAGAAAATAAATATTAAAAATTGTTAGGAAACAAATAAAGTGTGAAGCAAAAAATATCATGTCATTGCGCAGACACAAAGAACTCTTACTTATTAAACAGAGAGTAATTTGGAAATCATAATAAAATAAAATAAAAATGCAATAAAATAAACAGTGAGTTATTTAACCTGAAAAATTATATAGTAGGACTAGAAAAAAGTAGAAGCAAGAAAAAGCACAAACCAACTTTTTATGAAAAAAGACTAAATACAAAACTAATTCTCTTGTTGGGAAAGGAATGAGTGTTGGGAAACAGAAATTAATGACCACAAAATCATGAAAGACGTAGAAAGTGAAAGGAAAATGTTTATTCACTAATCATGTATCAGAAAAAAATTTATCTATTAAAATGCATGCAAATTTTTACACAGAAGGATGTTCTTTACACAGTTCACACAGTCAGTTTTACAGTTTGGGTGAAATCAGAATGTGGTGGAAGCCTAATGTATTAGTCTGTTAAAAAAAACAATTAGGTACATTTTTTTATGAGAACATTCTACTAGAATTGTCAAGGTCAAGGAATGAGATTCCTCTTCCAGCTCAGAAAGTCCTCAAGACTTACATTGCTGGATGAAGGTTATAACAAGGGAAGATTCACCTTGTTTTCAGTGGACTCCTTTGAAAAGTGGATTCCTTTTTTCAATTGTCTACAATCTGTGTAGACAGTCAAACTCTGATTGCACCAGATGCTTTTCTTCTGAGAAATAACCGCTGGTGTTGTGAATTTCTAAGGTTTTACTGTTTCTGATAAAAGTGAGTACTTCTTCAAATTTATAAAAAAAGAATTCAGAATATGATTAATATTAATTTTTCCAAAAATGATGAATTTGCATGCACACAATTTTTGATTGACTTCACTGTTACTAATCCTGTTTCCCCCCATTCTGACCAATGCCACTTTTAGACACAGGCATTTGAAACACCTCTTTTTTTATGGCTTTGCTTGGAATTGGTGTGACACAGACCAGCTTGAACTCCCTGCTGAGCAGAAATGTTAATGGGAGAAGTAATAACCTAATGTTGTGGGTTCAATCTCTGTATGGGCCATTTACTGAAGAGTTGGACTTGATGGTTCTTGTGAGTCGCTTCCAACATAGAATATTTTGTGAACCTGTGATTTAGATGTTGCGTCCCTCCTTTTCAACTGTGGCTCTAACAAAGCAAACAGTGAAAGAGTCTGCCCTCTTGGCAGTGGGCTTAGAGACAGGTGCAACAGAGCTCCATCCCTAAAAACATCAGATCCTACCAAAGGGAAAGCAGCCTCAATACAACCTCTTCACAGTAGACAAGAAAAAGAGAAACATGTGCATATATGCTTGTTTTGGGGGAGTTTGCTTATATCTTGGCACTGCAATGAATGTTTTCAGGAACATTTTCAAGCTGATTAGATTTGGATAGGGTATCTATGATAGCACAGGGGATGGGTCTTTACCAAAAACAAAGTTAAAAAAACATGTTGGAAAGAGAGTGTTCCTGTCCCACATTTTGAGTCTACTGTGATTCTCTCAGCAGGTCACTTCCCTGTCTTGTACTTTGATGGTACCACTTGACTGCCTTTGAGGATCCTTTCAAAACATTCTCTGTGTCCACGCAAAAAGCTCCTTTGTTTGCACTTTTATTCACCTGTAATCTCAGAATTGGTCAGCCTGGAAAAGGAGCTATTGATGATGTTTTTCTGAGCTTAAAGAAAAATAAAGAAAACAGACAATAATTTCTCTGTAAAAAAGCAAATAGGTGTTGCTTACCCTAAGAAAGTTCTACTTCTTAATAAACGGGTTAAATTGCTTCACATGTTTTTTTTTTCTTACTAAGTCTGATAGCAAGAGAAAACTTTTAAAACTTTTTTGAACAGAAATGTAAATTCTTATCCATCCTTGCTTTTTAATTAACTTTTTAATTTTCTAATACAAAGATAGTGTTGATGATGACTGGCAAGCTTGGGTTGAGAGATGTACTGATCTAGTGCAGTTCTTTTGAAATCTTCAGAGGAATGAATCTCAGGGTACAAATGAAATGATAATTGGGATTTCAGTTCATCAGGGTTCAATTCCACAAAATAAATGTTCAGTTTCACAGGTTGTTTCTTAACGTCTTCTGTAACACAAAATTTTTCGAGACTCAAATGACAGTTAAATTTATTATATTTTTTTCTAATATTACCATTAACTCAACCCCAGAAAGGTGTCATCAGGATCAGAACCTCATTGTGTTCAACACCGGGAGCAAGGAGAAGGAATAGCCACCCTTTAAAAATCCATACAGCTGCTTTTAGAGCTCAAAATCACCACCTGAAGGCTCATATATTGAATATATAGGAAAACTGGAGTCCTGAATACAAGTGTCTATACTTCACGTAAGTGGTTACAGCAACCTGAAGCAGACTGTTTCAATAATTGAATCCATATGCACCAGAGCAAAGAAGAACAAATGGTCTGTTCCTTACTGAAGGAATATAAAAGCTGATAAAAATAAATTAATGAATAAAAAGCCCCTAATGTAAATTGTTTACTTAATATGGCATGTCTGGGCAGAGAAGTAAGATGTGCCTTCAGATCCACAAAGCCGTCAACCGGCAGTGCCTACACTTTTAAGACCTGGAGTTCTGGAGCTTCATATCCTGAAACATAGGAAAGTCCAAAACTTTTTCTGGAAGTCCAAAATCGTATTATCACAGGAGCAAAGAGTCCTTAAGGTTGGAAAAGACCTCCAATATCATTGACCCCAACCTTTGACTAAACACCACCTTGTCAGCTAAACCATAGCACTAAGAGCCCCATCTGGGCATTCTCGCACACTTCCAAGGATGGTGATTCCACCAAATCCCTTTGTAGTCCATTCCAATACCTAGACACCTTTTCAGTGAAAAAGTTTTACAGGATATCTAGCCTGAACCTGTCCTGGCACAGTCTGAGGCAATGTCTGCTTGTCCTGTCACTTGTTGCCTGGGAGAAGAGGCCAACCCCACATGGCTATAGCCTCCTTTCAGGTAGTCAAAGAGAATGATAAAATGACCCCTGAGCCTTCTTTTCTCCAGGATTAACAAGCCCAGCTCCCTCAGCCGCTTCTCATACAATTTATTCTCTATACTCTTCCCCACAGGCCTTCTCTGGACTCACTCCCGCACCTCAATGCCCTTCCTGAATTGAGGGGCCCAGAACCTGACACAGAATTTGAGGCGTGACCTCCCCAGTGCTAATTAGAGGGCCCTAGTCCTCTAATTAGTGCTGCCCTAGTCCTGCTGGCCACACTATTGTTGATACAGGACAGGATGCCATTGGCCTTCTTGGCCACCTGGGCACATCCTGGCTCATGTTCAGCCACTGCCAACCAGCATGCCCAGGTCTTTTTCTACCATGCAGCTTTCAGCCACTTTGCCCCCACCTGTGGCACTGCAGGGGGTTGTTGTGGCCAAAGTGCAGGACTCAGCACTTTGCTTTACTGAACCTCTTACAGCTGGCCTCAGCCCATCAGTCCAGCTTGTCCAGACCAGTTAGCACTTCTATTTATTGCACATATTAACACTTTAAATGCAGGGAAAATCCATATTCTCAATGGAATCAATCTTGATGGAATCATTCAAAATGGAATCAATTCACGATTCCGTTTCCGTCTTGGGTTTAGATAGCAGATAAAGTTTGAAGACCTCAATGAATGTGGAGAATTATCGTGTTGAATTAGACATGAAAATGCTTTGATGAATTTATCACTGAGGACTGAGAAAGGTGCTGTTAGTGGCTGCACCACATGAATTTGCCTGAGAGGTGGGTCCTGGAGGCAACTCTCCCACCAGCACCAGCAGCAGAGAAGGCTGAAAGCTGAGGAAGCAGCTGGTGTGTGTGGCAAAGCTGTGAAGAAAATAAGGCTAATCAAGGGAAGAACTCTAAGCTTGATCTGGATGTGGTCAAGCAGAGGGGTCTACTAAATATATTCAGAATAATGACTCAGAGAAATGGTTTTAGCAGTCTGAACTGGCTGACTGGGAGTAGTGCATAAACGACACCACAAAGCAGAGAAGATAGAAGACTTATATGGATGACAAGTTACAAAGATTATACTTGATTTCAAGGAACATATTAAATAAGACTAATCAAAATAACACTTTTTTTTCTCATGAAAAAGTAGGAGGTGTTTACGGTCAAAATCCCATAAAACACAATATGCAATTTCCAATGTGTCAAAGGGCTGAAAACATCTGACTGCAGAAGGTCCCCCATAAAAATTGAATTATTTTGAATATTTTTAGTCCTCATCATAACTAATTTCAACATGGCAACAAAGAAAAAAAATCCCAAAGATATGACTTCTTGTTTGTTTGTTTGTTGTGTTGATATGATGTGTTGTTTTGTTTCTGTTTTGGTTTTTTTTTTATATAAATGTAGCGTTACAACAAGAAGCAAAATCTGAGAAGGTCATAGTTGACCACATCCCATTAATGTCTGTCAGTTATATACCTGAATCATAGAATCATATAGTGGGATTGATATGGATGTTGGAGATCATCTAGATCAATCCCCCTGCCATGGGCACAGATACCTGCTACTGGACCAGGTTCCTCAGGGCCCCATCCAACCTCACCTTGAACACTTCTGGGGATGGGGTATCCACAACCTGTTCCAGTGCCTCACCACCCTCACAGTAAGAAATTTTTTTCCTCATATTTAATCTAAACCTACCATCTTTCAGTGTGAAGCAAATCCCCCTTGTCCTATTAAATATTATATACCTATTTACATATCCTTGTAAAAAGTTCCTCTCCATCTTTCCTGTAGGTTCCCTTCAGGTACTGGAAGGCTACAACCAGGTCACCCTGAAGTCTTCTCTTTTCCTGGCTGAACAATTACAGTTTTCTCAGCCTTTCATCATAGGAGAGGTGATCCATCCCTCTAACCGACTTGGTGGCCTCCTCTGGACTTGCTCCAACAGCTCCACTTCCTTCCCGTGCTGGGGACCTCAGAACTGGACACAGCATTCCAGGTGGAGAGCTGGGCACTATACGACAGACCCTGCTGCAGGCTGCCAAGGTCCAGATTCCTTCAGGGTAAAAAGGATCCTCTACACCAGGCTACCTTCTAGAGGCTGCTTTGTTAGGGCATCATATTATTGATAAGCAAAAAATTACAGACAATTGATGTAGAAAGGAACCATAAAAATTAGTGGATTAAGGTAATTCAATTAACATTTTTAAGTCAGTATTTAATTGGACAGAAATGTTGGTTTTCTATTTGGTTTTTCAACTCTACACACCTGACATTTATTTTGAGACAAAAGGAAAACCAAGGAAACAAATAAAGAGAAAATATTCTTGCTTGAGCAAATTCCTTCCTGGCAAAAGGCTGCATCCTGGGATATTGTATGTATACCTTTATACCTAGGCCATCAATCAATAGTACAGATGCTCAAAGAACCATAATTAAGTTTAACTATATTGTAGACTTGTTATCTATTTAAAACCATAGAAACAAAAGACATGGATGTCCATGGCTCTGCATTGCAGCTCTCAGTAGCACATGGGGTCCACAAAGTCTGACATTCCAGAAACACTATGCTGCTCCTGATCCTTGCTCACACAGGAAAAAAAAAAAAAAAAAAAGAAAAAAGGGGAGAAAAAGAAAGCCCCTGTTTTAATGATGACAATATATTAAATGAAGAAATTAAATGAAAAAATTCTGGGAGGGTATGCATAATGATAAGAAAGTAAAATAGCAGTGGTTACATTTTCTATGGTAGACATAATTGATATGTTTGTTGTCTGTGATTCACACATTATTTTAAATTTCTGAGAGGGATTTTTATTGTAAAATATTCTGCATTTTAAATACTATTTAATTATGGTTTGTTTCCTTAGGGATTATATCACCATGTGACTTTAATTTGGTATATACCCTAAGGGGCAGCATATTTTCAATTATGAAATATTTCCTCCAGAAACAATAATGGTTCAATGATTTATTGCAGGATCCTATTATAAGGTGCCTCATACAAGTGAAATCTGAAATGCAATTGGCTTAACAATATAGTATAGGCAGGACTAAAATGCAAGTGAACTGAACATATGGGCCTTTTTCACAAAAATCATATTTATATACTTTCATCCTTTGCATAATACTTCAATTATTATATCTTGAAAAAAGAACTTGGAAAGCTGAGAGCTATGAAACATTTACATTATTATCTCTTCAAAAAGTTCATTTTTGGACAAGTATCATTTGGATAGGGATTAACTTAATCAGAGATTTTGAATCTTCTTTACTTTAATTTTTAATCTCTTTTTAAAAATATGTCTGAATCTTAAAAAGGCCTAAACCTGTAGTCACAAAGCACTGCTTCAAAAAAGGGGAAAAAAAAGAAAAAAGAAAAAAGAAAGTTTTTAAAGCAGCCACCAGCTGTAAGAGAGATAGTGCAAGCAGCAGATTTGTGACAGAGTGGAGCATGAAACCCATCAGCTGATGAGTGAAAATCCCTGGTTTCTAATTAATCGAGGTACACAGGCCAAGGGATGAAGAGGATCAGGGAAATGAAATCAGGAAAAAGATACCATCAGTCATTTCTGCGGCCCATTGTCATACTTCAGAATCTGCTGTAATGAATCACTCAGGCATTCCACAGATACATTCAAATGGTGAAGAAAATTCATTGTCCGGTGAAGAGTGTTTGATAAAAATCTTTCTTTTCCCCCCTCTTTGTCAGAAGCCTATGATCAGAAAAGGAAATCCAGACAGCACAACAGGTGTGCTTTTGCAAGCCTGGTGAAATCTGCAAATGAACAGAGGCACTAAAGAATTTTTTTGTACTAAAATTTCACCAAAATGGAAAAAGTCACTTGTAAGAGCAGTGGTAAAATGCACTGAAAACTGAAGATTAAGAGGATAAAAGTTATATATGCCCTTCTGGTTGAGAAGTTCCTGTCCTGATAAAATCAACTCATATGGTTAAGGGTGAACAAATATTTTTTGGTATATTTTTGCCAAGTTTAGCATTTCCAGATATTGACATCTATCTTGAAGAGCTACTAATCCATGAGTTAGCTCAAATTTAAGACGGTGCTAAACTGCGATTCCAAAACTTGGAGAGGGGCAGGAACAACTACCTTTTTTGAAAAGGGGAGAATTTAATTTTGTTCTCGCACTTACTTGGTTTCCTTCAAAGACAAAACAAATACATTTAAAGGCAAAAGGGTTTTGTCTTTTCCTCTCTTACAGGCCTGTACAACCACACACACGTGCAAATACTGTGAACAAGAGATGCCTACATTTTGGGTATCTGTTATCAGACTTGTGCAAATGTTTTAGAATTTATAAAGAGATTAGTCTGAAAATCTTCAAAAATTGAAATCTCCGGTTTTTAAAACCAGGAACAATATGTTTTTCTTTTTTGTTTTTCTTTGTTTGTTTGTTTGTTTGTTTGTTTTGCCTGTGGCTCAACTTTTTGACCCCGAGCAGTTCTTATTCCAGTGTATTTCTTTAAGTGGTGTCCCCCATTAGGTGACACCAGAATATAATTGTTTTTAAATAATCAGGTGCTATACTAAGACGCATAAGGATGGCTGATTCATTTTAGATTTAATTACCATAATATAGGGGTTTGCTGTCTATAGTATCAATCACTGAGACACTTTATAGTTGATAATATTAAAATGGCAATAATGAGAATTCTGCTTCATGATGAAAATAATTTTAATCATGGGTAGATTACAAATCCATTTACTGTTACGGTTACTGAGAATTCTATTATCTGCCTCCTATTGTGAAAGATGTTGAAACTTGTTTTCAGGAAATGTAAAAGATTATAGAAGTATGCGCTCTATGCGAAGTTTCTATCACAGCAAAGCAACCAAAACCTGCTTAATACCAGGAACTGTTAAAGATGAAACTCGCCAAGTGAACTTGTAGCTGCATCTCTGCAGGAACATACGCCTGGCTATGCAGATCTATTTATAGGCTCAAGGACAACGTGGGTAGCTGGTTTAGATTCTCACCATGATTTCTTCTACTCACAAACAGTACTTAGCCAGGTTGTCTCTGCAATGAAGTTGTTACCAATTACTAGCTCCAATCTAATGTATAGACATAGACAATCTAGAGACTATTTAGTTTTTCTGGTGGCTGTCCCTCTGATGTTTTCCTGTGACTATGGACCTATCACTTCAATTATTTTTTGAATA
>WAAG01065988.1:34091-47308 GCA_013390105.1 Tichodroma muraria | reverse complement strand
CCGTGTCCCATGTCCCGTGTCCCTGTCACACACTTCTGCCTCCAAATGCAGCTTCAGCATCCAGGCAGCGCCGATCCCTTCCCAAATCCACCCAATTTACCTGCCCAGGAAAAGGCCCCTTGGTCGGGATTTTGGGAGGGTGAAACCCAGCAGTTCCCACCTAAAACCACCCGAAACCGTGGCACAGGTGTGCCCAGCACCACGGAATGCTGCAAAAGCTACAGAATTACATCCCCCGGCTCCCCACTCCCTGTTTTTTATGGGATCACCCCCCCACGGCCAGAGGATCACCAGGAATTCCCTTGGTTATCCCTCCGACCTCAGAAAACACTTCACACCCTCCCTTCCCCGAGTCATTAAACACGAGTTTATAGAGAAATAAATCAAACGAGAGCGTCCCCAGCACGGTTACGGTGGGAAACAAGAAGCTCTGGACCAGGCTGGGAATTTCTGGCTGAGAAAAGCTCCAAATCAAATTTTCCCTGCACTTTCTGATGGAGCTGCCTTGAAGCCTCTTTGGGAGGTGTTAGAGCCCAGACATTTGTCTGACAGATTCCTGGTGAACAAGGCACAGAAAGCTGGAACTCCAGCTATGTGCAAGGCTATTTATGTTTGTCCCTCTGCAAGTTGTTTCTTTCAGGAAAAGTTTCCTCTTTAAGAAGCTCCGATTTTTAGGTGCCTCCAAGAAAATTCCCAACTCCCAAAAAGCCCCTCAGTGCCCAGGTTCTGTGGGATAAATCCAGCCCTTCTCATAGACTAACCCGAAAATGCATCTTCAATGGATTTTACCTCCAAGAGCTCATTTTTTTAACCAAGAAAGGCCTGAGCAGGAGGTGCTGCTTTGAGATTTCCAGGAAATCAAGGCATTTAGAACCTCAAAATTAATCTCCCAAGCACAACCCCCTTCTAATTAAGAGATTACAGAAATGCACACGAAGCAGCTGCTGAAACACACCTCAGCTACGGCATATGGGCAGCACAAGTTCCTGCTGAATGTGCAGGAAAATGGGATTTCCCCCGACTTTCAGGGGTTGCTTCAGTTTTGCCTTTTTTAGTTCTGAAGAGGATAAACCCAAGACAAGCTAATCTCAACCACCCAGAGGAAAATCGGGGTGAGCATGGAGGATTTTCACCCTCCATCCCTCAATTTACTCCATTAATGACACTCCCCCCCACAGGCTTTTTCCAAGGGGAAACCTCTGTCCTCATGGAAAACTGATTGACATTCCAGTGGGAATAGGATGAGGATCCGGGACAGGCAGCCTGAACCCAACAAATGGATCCAAATCCTTTCCAGAGGGGAATACAACCCCAGAGCCCATTCCCAGTCCATTCCATTTAATTGCTGCATCCCAGCCCTTCCAAGGCAGGAACAGCTCTTTGGGATCCCAATTCCTGCTCTGCTTCCCCCCAGGCCCTCTTGGTGATGCCTTAGGATTTCAGCTTTTTTATTTTCCATAGATCTGTGACCCTGCCGTTCTTTAGTGATCACTCTCAGCTCCACGTTCCGTGGCAGCTCCTGCTCTCCCGCTGTGCCCAGACACAGCAATTCCTCTCCAGGCCTGGGAATCAAGGAGCCCTCGCTGCCTCGGGCCCCCAGGGATGGAAACAAAAGTGACTCGGGGGCAGCAAACTTGGGCTAAATGACTTCATGACCTGAAGGTGGAATTGGGAGATCAACCCCCAATCTGCAAATGGACCAAAATTATAAAAGTGTGAAACTCATGACTCGTTGTCCATTTTTGGGTGCAGCCTCTGTGGGCTTTGTCTGCCCCAAGTGTTCCTGAGGCCCTTCAATAAACACAACTGCTTTTTATTCCCTTGATTTGGTCTGGCCTCTGTTTTTAGGCAGTCCCAAAGGGCATCAGTGGAGCTCCAGCTGCCTCAGCCTTATCAACCCCAAAGGTGACATGGGAACAAACTGGGGCTCTTTGCACCCTCAAATATTTTCCCCTTGGAGTAGCTTTCCCAGAGGAGCTGTGGCTGCCCCTGGATCTCTGGAAGTGTTGGACGGAGCTTGGAGCATCCTGGGATAGTGGGAGGTGTCCCTGCCCATGGCATGGGTGGCACTGGATGGGATTTAAAATCCCTTCCAACCCATCCCATTCCAGGATCCTGTGACAGAACCAACCCCTCCCAGCGGCACTTTTGTCCCAAAGCAGCCAAAATCCTGTCCTGTGTCAGCAGAGCCATGGGGAGCCACAGGCCACTGCTCCAGTTCAAAGCCTCTTTCCCGGGAGCAGGGCCAGGAACATCCCAAATTGAAAGCACACACTTGATACAAGCACCCTGATCAGCTCCAGCTCCAACTCTGCACATCTTGGCTGGTTAAAAAAATAAAATCTGTCCAGAGAGTCCGTGGGGCTCCTTCCTGAGGGCCCAGTTCAGCAGGTCACTCACTCCGGGTGTGCTCAGCTCCGATATCATTGGAATAACAGAATCCTGGAATGGTTTGTGTTGGAAGGGACTTTAAAACTCATCCAGTTCCACCCCTGCCATGGGCAGGGACACCTCCCACTATCCCAGGGTATTCCAACCTGGCCTTGGACACTTCCAGGCATGGGGCAGCCACAGCTTCTCTGGGAATTCCATCCCATCCCCTCCCCACCCTCACAGAGAGGAATTTCTTCCCAATATCCCACCTAATCTCTCACACCACAAAACCAAGATAATCAAGCGGTGCCTCAGTCCAGATTGTGCCATCAAGCACCTGGGAGTCCGGGAGGGCAACTGGGGCCACCACAGAATTCCTAAAAGTACAAGGAAAGGCACAAGAAACCGCGGCTGCCCCATCCCTGGGAGCGTCCCAGGCTGGACGGAGCTTGGAGCCACCCGGGATGGTGGAAGGTGTCCCTGCCATGGCAGCGTGGGATGGGATGAGCTTTGAGATCCCTTCCAAGCCAAACCGTTCCAGGATTTTCTGGAAGCTCCGTGTGCGGCAGCCCGGGATGAAGATCCCGCTCACCCCGCGGGGCACAGCATCACCTCCGGCGGGGCTGGAAGCGCCGTCCCCTTCCCAAACCACGGCTGCGGGCAGGGATCGGGACCCAGGAGAGCGAGCCCATTCCTCCCAATAGATGGCAGCAATGCCTGGAGGAGACCGGCACGGCTCCAGCCCCGCTCCCGCCCGGCACAGGTGAGCCCGGCCTTTGGAGCATCCCTGGGATGCAGCGAGGGCCGGGATGCGCTGCCCGCCCGCCTCTGGAACACCCCCGCGATGCGCTGCCTGCGGCCTTTGGAGCATCCCTGGGATTGCAGCAGCCACTCCTGGAGCCTGCCCTCCTCCCTGCCCGCTTCCTCGTGCCCTGGAAAGCCGCAGCTCCCTCCCCCGAGCTTCCCCTCGCCCTCCTCGCTCCGTCCTCCCCGACTTTTGTCGGGAAGCGCGGAGCGGGAGCGGCGCTGGATGTACTCTGGGAAAAGCCCCGTGCGAGGAGAGGAGGTTTTGTTCCCCCGTGTCCCGAATCGAACCCTTCGGGACTTCATCACGCTTTTGGCAGTGGCGTAAGAAAGCAGGGATGAATCAAGTTATTGTATTTCCTGGATTTTTACCCTGCCATTGTGAGGTGCGGCCCCGGTGAAATCCCAACTCCGCGTCTCCCGCTCCTCCAGCTCTCCAAAAGCGCCTTTTCTTTTGGAAAAGGCAGCTCTACTAACGCTGTTTAATGATTTAGAATGGTTTTAAAACCTCACCCAGAATGGTTAAATCCCCTCAGAAGGGGCAGGAGGAAGGGGAGACGAGAAGGGTTCAGACATGTTGGGAGATGGGAAACCAGGAAAAGAAAAAAATCCAGCGAGAATCCAAACCCAGGCCCCCTTCTTTGTGAACACATTTAAGTACTGTTAATTGCAGTGCACCGCGGGATAAAGAGGCATTTGTAATTGATTAATCTATGTTTGCCATTTCCCAATTAAAGAGAAAAGAAACCCTAATTATCCTGCTCTGTCCCAGGCAGCAGAACAGTCATTACGGGATGAACAATTATCCCTCCTCGCACGCTGGGCTCCCCTTTCCTCCCGCGTTACATAAAACCCTCGGCACACACAGGGCCGGGCTCAGCAGCCCTCGGTGGGAGCAGAGCTCAGCCCCAGCTCTAAACCCCTCAAGGGATCACTGGGAGAGCTTTCCCAGCACTCCCAGGAAAACAGGATTGGAGGAAAAGGCGAATTTTGGGATTTAATGATGTCCCTGGGTCTGCAGGCACCCCTCTGTGGGAGCGAGGCAGGGCTGCAGAGCTCAGCCCCAGCTCTAAACCCCTCAAGGGATCACTGGGAGAGCTTTCCCAGCACTCCCAGGAAAACAGGATTGGAGGAAAAGGCGAATTTTGGGGCTTAATGATTTCACTGTGTAATGGGGCTGGTTGGCAAAAAGGAAACAAGGAGGAGTGGGAGAAGATAAACAATTCCTGGCAGGTAAAAGAGACATCACCTGAGCTGTGCTGGTTCCTTCTGCCTCCCCTGAGCATCGGAGGGAGGCAGAGGGAGAATTTCCTGTCCTCGGCTGCGCTCCTGGTGATGGACTCAGCCCCGGCTCTGCTGCGGCTCCGGAGATTCTCCCCGGGAGGACAAGGATCCACCCCCACCCCTCGGAAACGTCCCACACCCTCTGCCATTCCCTCCTGCACAGCCCAGACTCCTGCAAAGTCCCCCTTTCCTCGGGAGGGCACAGGGTGGGCCAAGAGGAGAAATGAGAGAAGCCTCCAAAGGGGTTGGAATGAACCGGGGAATCCTGGAATTGTTTGGGTTGGAAGGGGCCTTAAAATCACCCAGTGCCACCCCTGCCATGGCAGGGGCACCTCCCGCTGCCCCAGGCTGCTCCAAGCCCTGTCCAACCCGGCCTTGGGCACTTCCAGGGATCCAGGGGCAGCCACAGCTCCTCTGGGAATTCCATCCCAGCCTCTCCCCACCCTCACAGGGAGGAATTCCTTCCCAATATCCCACCTCCCATGCCCTCTGGCAGTGGGAAGCCATTCCCTGTGTCCTGTCCTCCTATCCCTTGTCCCCAGTCCCTCTCCAGCTCGCCTGGAGCCCCTCCAGGCCCTGCCAGGGGCTCTGAGGCCTCCCTGGAGCCTTCCCTTCTCCAGGTGAACATTCCCAGCTCTCCCAGGCTGGCTCCAGCCCTGGCCTCTGCTTACCCAAAGGCTGATATTTAGGATAAAACTGTGCCAGACAAGCCCAGAGTTCAGTGAATTCATTCAGTGGCTGCACCAGAGGCTGCAAGCAGAGCAGGCTGCCCTTCCCCTCTCCAAGGAGGCAGGAGGGAACATTTCCCCTTTATTCTGGAAGCCGTGCCGGGGACAGGGCTCCAGCTGGAAAATCACACCTGGGAATGGGAGAACCAGAGGCCTCTGATTTGCTCCAAAACCCCTGGCACGCAGGGCTGCACCTCAGCGCACAAATTTTCTCCAAAAAAAGCGAAACTGCACCGCCCTGCACTTAAAAACGAGAGTTCAGGGCAGGTGAGGCCACTCCCGGATTTATCCCGGTGCCCAGTTTCTCTCCCTGCTTCCTGCAAGGAGCAGTTGGGGATCAGGATCAGCTGCTGGGAGAGGATGAAGCTGCTAACACCCCCCAGAGCTGCTCTGGGCTTGGAATTCCTCCACTTCTCCATTTTTTTATTTTATTTTTTTTAAATAAAAGCTTTGAGAGGAAAAAATAATCATAATTAGACTCATTACTGTGAGATATTGTTGAAGACACGTAGGAGGATTTTGAAGGAGAGTTTAGACACGAATAAAGATAAAGAAAAGACAGTTTTAAGCCAGGCAAAGGTTTTTAAAAGAACATGAAACCTTCCTGCTTCAAATTGAGAGTAGTTTTTAACAACTGGGGGTTGGGGGGAGCGTTCTTTTCCACCAGGTGCCAACATCCTCCTCCTTCCCAGCGTATCTGAGCTGGGAGAGGAAAGCTGTTCTCAATTCCACCTGGAATTGTTATTCCAGCCTCAAAACAGACCCAAAGCCGTCACCGACGTCACACAAACCCCACGGAAGTGGCAGAATGGGAAGGTCTGAAGGAAAACTCTCGCAGGGGAGGTGAATAAAATACGGTGAAATTTTGTTTCTGCCCCTCGCCTGAAGCAAATCCCCCCCAAAAATGAGACTTGAGAGAGGCCAGAGGCGCAGGGAGGAGATGAGGGTGGGAAGAGCCCGGTTTAATGCTAATTTTCCCCTCGTTTTTAGCAGATAACCCCGGATAACCGCAGGGATCTGGGAGGTGGGAGGTGCTCTCCAAGCCCTGGCCATTGCTGATAAGATTATTTCGGTGTTTATCAGGAGATAAAGTCCAGAGTGGCCGATTCTCACCCAGAAGGTTGGAAGACGCAGCTCTGCCGGATCCCGACACGTGGCTTTCATTTTAAACAGAGTAATCCCTTAAATCCCGGATTTTAGGAACCAGTCATGCTTAAAATCAAGCACACATGGGCAGTTTGCAGGGTCAGATCATTTCCCTGAGTCACCACCTGTTAGGGGAGAGGATTTTTTCTTTTTCCCCCTTTTTTCCCCCATTTCCCTCCACTATTTCCACCTGGGCCTGTGTTTGGAGCAGCAGTTTGGAAACATTCTGATTCTCCCACTTTTATTTACTCCCCTTTTTCCCCCGCTTTTTCCACCTGTGGCTGTGTTTGGAGCAGCAGTTTGGAAACATTCTGATTCTCCCACTTTTATTTACTCCCCTTTTTCCCCCGCTTTTTCCACCTGTGGCTGTGTTTGGAGCAGCAGTTTGGAAACATTTTGGTCCTTCCACCGAGGGTTTTCCTTGATCCAAGTCATGAAATGAATCCGTTATCGGAAATGTCCTGAGGAAGCAAAAACTCAGATTGTGGAGGCAGAAAGTGAATCTGCCCTTCATCTCCAGTGCTGAGGAGCTTGGAGGTGGGAATGTGGTTTTCAATCTCTTGAAAAAATGGAATTTTTTAAAGTAAACCTGATCTCCATCCCAGTGCTTTGTCAGAGCTGGAAGTGTTGGGATTTTGGAGGTAAATTCCTCCTTGTTCTGCCGGGGTTTGCTTCTGCTCCCCACAGGGGAATCTCTGCCTGTCCCTGCCTCATCCCCTGCTAAAGATGAGAGGATGCAGGAATGAGGAGGGAAAAAAATGGAATTATTACGTTTTTGATGACTTGGAGGGAGAGCCGAGCTGTTGAAGCCCTCCCATTGTTCACCAGCTGATCCATCCCTTATCCAGCACCAACCGAAATTCAGGAGGATTTTCTCCTGCTGGGCCTTCCTGTTCCAATCCAGGGCCTGACACCCTCCTGAGCAGGTGCAATCCCAGCAGGATCTGCCGTGATTCCCTTCCCTGGTGCTGGAATGCCACCAGGACCCCGGGAATGTCCAGGAGGACCCGAGCTGAGGGACCCCCCCAGGAATTCGGCTCGACATCAGCACCCAAAGCGCTGTGAATGATCCAGCACTTTGTTAAAAAAAAGGAGCGCTTGGAGCAAAGAAAGAGAGGAAATTCATCCAAACCCCTGGATCTGAACCCCCTTTGGGCACAACAAAACCCAGTTTCTGGTCCTTTTCATGGATTGGAGGCAATGAAAGCTCTGGGTAGCCCATCCCCGCCCAGTGCTGGCCCCTCTCAGCAGAGATGGGATTTGGGTTTTTGGGAAAAATGGAAAGGGTTGGGAGATGTCTGCAGCTCTGACATGACTATTTATGGCCCCTCCAAGGAGTGCTGGCTGGAAAAAGGATCAGGAGGGGGAACTGAGGGGAAAATCGAGTAATCTCAACAGGCCTGGTCTTGATAACAGAGAACCCCATGAAATAAAGGGGTCTCTGGAACCTCACAGGATTTGCTGTAAGATCTTGGCAAGGGTTTAGATCTACGGAGAGAAGGGAACCTTAGTGCAGGGATTGATCCGTGTTATCCCTGGTTTGGTGAGGCAGGGGCGCGCCCAGGCTTTGGGAACCTGGGTGCAGGGATTGATCCTTCTTATCCCTGTTTTGTGAGGCAAAAAAAGGCTCTTCTGGAGGTGCTGCAGACACCCTAAAAAGGCTCTTCTGAAGGGACTGCAGGCACCCTGAAAAGGCTCTTCTGGAGGTGCTGCAGGCACCCTAAAAAGGCTCTTCTGAAGGGACTGCAGACACCCTAAAAAGGCTCCTCTGGAGGGACTGCAGACACCCTGAAAAGGCTCTTCTGGAGGGACTGCAGACACCCTGAAAAGGCTCCTCTGGAGGGACTGCAGGCACCCTGAAAAGGCTCCTCTGGAGGTGCTGTCCTCGTGTAACTGAAGGTTTGGGATGGAAAGACTCGAGCCGATAAAGGAAAGGTCCTGGATTAGGATTTGATTGCCCTCAGCATCCCCTTGCCGGGAGAGAACCGCTCCCAGCACACACCAATCCCACACAGACATCCCCAAACCCCAGAGTTTAAACCCCAGGGTTTTAAATTTTCTTCACCTGCTGCCCGCTGACCTCACCGGGATGAACTCACCCGGGGAGTTGCAAAGGTTCCCAAACAAAGGCTCCTTCCCATTCCGGCTGACACAAACAACGCTCCCGTCACTCTGAGTCACTCCCGGCTCCGGCCGAGCCCCACCCAGCCCGGCAGCCTGGGGAGGGTCTCCCTGCTTTGATATCCTTGGCCGCGAACGGCGTCACCCTCCCCTGCACCTGAGAAAACATCCAGCAAAGCCTCCTTCCCCCCCTCCAGCGCCGCCTCCCCTCTTCCCTTCCTTCCCTGCATCCCTTTCCTCAGGGAGAAGGGAACGGAGGCTCTGTGACCCTGATCTTGGGATCTTAACGGAGATGGATCAGTTGAACAGACGGTCCTGGGTGAGAGTGAGAAGCACAAAAGGGTTTTTGCCCTTGCTCTGAATCAGCCATTTCTCCTCTGATGGGGGAATTATTTGGGTTCTGGAGAGCCCTGAGATGGGGCTGCCCCTGGGTCCCTCTAAGCGTCCAAGGCCAGGCTGGATGGGGCTTGGACCCATCTGGGATAGGGGAAAGTGTCCCCGCCCATGGCAGTGGATGGGATTTAAGGTCCTTTCCCACCCAAACCATTCCAGGATTCCACGATTCTATGATTTATGTGTCCCACCTCAGCTTTCCCTCCTCTTCCAAAGTGTCTCTTTATTGGAGCATCTCACTTGGAAGAAGCGACACCCCCAGAAATTTCCCACATTTCTTTGCAAATCTTTCATCTGGCCACCACAACAAAAACCCTGGAATAAAGGAAAAAAATATATATATTTTCTAGGTAAATTCCCTTTTTAAAAGTTTTGGAGTCATCCAGGGTGAAGATCAGGCAGCAGGGGCTGTGTGGAATTGTTCACACTTTGGACCAGGGCTCTGATTTTATTGCCATCATTATCCCTCCCCTTCTGGGTTTAGGAGGCTCTGCAGTATCAGGTTGCTCAGAAAAATTTCCATCATTAGGCCTGATTTTCTGCTCATTTATGGAGACAAAACGCTGAAATCCTGGGAGCTGCACAATTCCTGCAGATCCTGCTGGAAGTGCCACGCTGTGGTCAAGGCTGAGCTCAGAGGCTGGAGGGTGACAGGGATCTGTCCCTGGAAGGGCTGGGAAGCCCCAGGTAGGAATTGTTTCCTGTCCTCGATTCCTGGGGATGCTCCAGAGCACTCTCAGCACCTCCCAGCCTTGGAGCAGGGCTGGGAATGGGGCAGAGCTCCTGGGGAAGCTCCCAGAGCAGGCTGCTCCCAATTCCTGCCCTTGGAGCAGGATTTCCACCCCAGTCCACCCAGTCTGGGTTGAGGAGTTCAGCCCCAGAGCCTTTTTTTTGGTGTTTCCTGAACATTTTGGGTTAAGACTCCTTTTCCTCCTTGCCCTCCATGGATGCAGAGGTATTCTGGAGAGCCGGGATTCTCCAGAGCGCGTGGGTTAAAATCCCAGCTGGTTTCTGGGGGAGATGGGGGCTAAAACAGAACAGACACTTCCAGCCTTGGCTGGAGTTTTCCCAACTAAAATCTGCCATAAATTCCCAGTCCTGTGACAAGGATCCAGCCGAGACTGGAAATGTGGGTTTGACCCCTGAACATCCCATTTTTAGCTGTTTTTTCAACCAGATATTTAATTCTGCCTCCCACTTTAACCTCAAGAATCCCACACACCCTCAGAGGAGGTTTCTGTAATGAAAGCCCTCACTCCCAAGATCCAGGTGGGATTTCTCTCAGGATTTACAGCTGTTCCTGGTTTTAGCCTCATCCATCCTCACACCACCCAGAGCGTGGTTGTGAACACCTGGAATTTTATCCAATCCAGCCAATTTTGCCCCCTGGCCTCACTTCTCAGCTGTTGCCCACCTTCAGGTGGGTTTGGGGTGGCTCAGCTGCTTTTCCTGAGTGCTTGACCATCGCCATGGTGAAGATTTGTCCTTATCTTCGTGACCTGGATCCTTTAATCCCATCCAGCCATGCAGATAAAGATGATTTATGGACCATTTCATTCCTAATGTCACTTATCTCCTATTCCAAGAGGAGATCCCGTGGTTTCTTAAAGCCCTTTCCCATTAAATCTCATCATTAAATCCCATTAAATCATTAAATCCCATGAATTAATCTGAGGCTGATGGGGATGGGCAGGGGGGACCTCACCCAGGGAAGTGTGGAAAAACCAAAAATCCCTAGGGCAAAGGCTGAAAATTCGGACTTTGGTCCAAAAAGAGAATTATTTCATTAAAAAATGTGAATTTCCTGGGATGACAAGATCCAATGGGTTTATCCCCAGTTGTGCTGCTCAGGAAGAGGATTTTTGGAAGGTCTGAGGTTTAATTCCCTTTAGAGAATCACAAAGCCATTGAGGTTGGAAGAGGTCTCTGAGATCAAGTCCAGCCTTTGGCCAAATCCCTCCCTGCCCACTCAGCCATGTCCCAGAGTGCCACAAATCCTCATTTTGGAACAATTTCAGGGAATTTTCCCTTAAACACTCCCTGTGTCACCCTGGTTTGATCCCGGTGTTTTCAGGGATGATGGAACCCACTGTCAGCAACCAGAAGGAAACCCGGGGATGATGGAGCACCACAATTTCCTTCGGATTTTGCTCAAGGAGGAGTAAAATCTGCCATTCTCAACGGCACAGAGCCACCCCTCGCTCTGGAACTGGGATTAACTGCGAGCAGGAGGAGGAAACTCCTCAAATCTGCCTCTCCAGCACAGGTGAAGTGGCCCAAAAAACCTGTTCAATTCTTTTATGTTATTGATGCCTTAAGTTTTAGCTCTTCTATTTTTCAGATTCTGTGTTGTTCCAGTGGGCAGTTCTGTGTTTCATGTTCGGTGCTGCCGAGGTGAGACAGAACAATTCCTTCTCTAGCTCGGGACTGAGGACAACCAACACAAATTTCAGGCCCAAGAACAAAAACAGCGGTGAGGTGAAGAGAGGAAAACAAGGAGGATGGAGCTTCATGGCCTGAGGCTGTAATTGGACAATTAACTCCAATTTGCTAATGGACCGAAACTTGTGAGGTGTTTTTGTGAGGTGTCAGACCTCATGGTTGGTCATTTATTTTTGTGCCCATTTTGGGGCTCAACCTGGGTGCAGCCCGGCCGGGCTCTTGCTCTGCTCAGGGTGGATCCGTTGGGGATTTTTAATAAATCCCTGCATTATCCTTTTGCTCTGTCTGGTCTCTGTTCCAGGCCAGCCTCCAGAAGGCATCATTACGAAGCAAAATATATCAAAATACATACGGAGAGGACTTCTACATATCATCCTGACAGGGATTAATTACAGCTTCCTCCAGCATGACCAGGAAAGTGTTTAAATCACACCAAAATCCCATTTTACAAAGCAGACTTTATGTTTCATGTGATGCCACAAATTACCTCGAGTGCTGGGATGTCAGTGGGAATTAATTAGATGAGTTTAAATTCTGCCCCCCACGAGGAGGAAGCCGTGCTCCTACCCAGCAGGAATTTTGATATGGTGTCTCCTACGGGAAAGCCTGGGATAGGAAGGGACCTGGTGGTGTCTGGCTTTTATTATTTATTGAACAATGCCCCATTGATTCCCAGCTCCTCTGCAGACAGCTCATAAACAAGGCCTGCAGAGCAGAGTTTACACAAGGACAGAGATTCCTGAACTCCGGCACAGCTCAAAGCTCTGGGATTGCCCCCACCGGAAGGAATGGACAGAAATGGGATTTAGAAGGGAGGAATGCAAGAAAGGCAAAGATGTTTTGCTGAAGGGAGAGGATTTCAGTGAAAAGTGCAGTTTCATGGGGTTTTCGGGGTTTTTGGTGCTGGAATGTTTCTCCTGAGCTCATTAAAAGGTTTCTCCAAAAGTTCTTGCCCCACAGAATACCCAGCACTTTTCTTTAGGGCAGAATTCCCTCGGGCTTTTTGCTGAAAGCTCCACCTGTACGAAACCATGGGAACGAGGAAGGGTTTGTGCAGTTTGGGATTTACTGGTTTATATAGAAAAGGCCATGGTTAGAATCCCAGAGTCCTGCAGTGGTTTGGGTGGAAGGGGATGTCAAATCCCATCCAGGGCCACCCCTGCCATGGCAGGGACACCTCCCACTGTCCCAGGCTGCTCCAGCCTGGCCTTGGGCACTTCCAAGGATCCAGGGGCAGCCACAGCTCCTCTGGGAATTCCATCCCAGCCCCTCTCCCTCCTCACAGCAAAGGCTCTTCAGCCCCCACCCTGTGTCCCCATGAACTCCAGAAGGTTTAAAATCAGTTTTTCCCTGGGTTGTCCCCCCAGAAGACAAAACAAAAGTGAACGTGGCAAAGTCAGTCATCTTAAAAACCTTCGCCTCCCTCCCCTGCGAGCTCTCTGGGGCCTTAACAAAACAATTCCCCCAAGGAGCTGCTGGGTGCTGGGATTCCCACAGACACCGGGGAGCATCCCTGGGATGGGCTGGATCCCTCGGAAGCCACCCCAGCTCCCAGACCCACGGAACAACTCCAGTGGCCGTGGCCTCTGCTGCTCCCCAGCTGTTAAATCACTTAAAGGCAGCTCGGGCTGCCCTCAGTCCTCTCCCATTCCCGTCACTTCCCACGTCAGAGGCTGCTGGAGCTCTGTCTTCCCACTGTAGCAGAGGTGGGGTCCGTGGGATCGTGCTCTCCGCAGAGAATCCCGGCACCAACGCGTCCCCCACCCCTCGAGGAGGCTGAGAAGCCCTTGGCCCCCTGACCTGAGCAGGCTCTGCAGGGCAGCCGGGGGCTCCCTCTGTTTTTCCAGGCACTTCTCTCCCGGTGCCGATTGTCGTTTCTAATCTCTCGGCATTGAACTCAGGGCAGAAAGAAAAAAAAAAAAAAAA